>BRYF01000010.1:13025000-13030000 GCA_030159135.1 Actinidia polygama
GAAATTATATACCAAAACAAAATAAAACAAGCCTTTGTCACAATCAATTGGGAAAAGTTTTGAAATTATATATCTTACAAATTTTTATTTTATTTTTTAAATGACTTTTTATATTTCTTGGGTGGGATAATTCTCGTCCCTTGGATTCATCCATGCATGAGGTGGCTGGTGGCCCTCCCTTAAAAGAGTCAAAACTTTCCATTCCATGCATGAGGTGGCTGGTGTTCCTCCCTCAAAAGAGTCAAAACTTTCTATTATGGGCACTATGTAGTGGTGCAAATTGGGTGGGCTCGATGAGATAGAGGTCGGGTATTCTGGCTAAACTTGGCACGGGTTGGGTCGACCCCGCCCGTTCGAGGCATGTTTCCGGTCCGAAACCCATCGTCAATCAGATCCGGGTTGGACACCTCGGCGAAGTCCTGCCCATTTAAGTAGCCAGACCCATTTGAGCTTGAAACCCAGTCCGGCCTAGCCCGCCACGCCAGCCCTGACCATCTGACTCACTTTTCAGGACAAGCCAAGCTGCCTAGATTAACAATGTTTGAAGAAAAAATTCAAAAAATTAGATATGACATCATGTATATTAGATCTTCTCCATTTGGATACCAAGAATTTAATTTTTTTATAAACCCCATGGCTCAAAATATAGGAAATTCCTATTAGACCCTAACCACCGTTGGAACACAACTTATCTTATGTTACAGTAAACTCAAATTTTTCAAGAAGTTATTAGTCATTAAGCACAAGCAAACAACATGAGCATGATACTTAAAGATGATTGGGATGTGTGTAATACCATTTATAAGTTTTTAGAAGTTTTTTATATTGCAACTAATGATGGCTAATAATTTTAAAAAACATAGGGATTTACTTATATTTAAATATGCTTGTGCATCAATGGAAATAATTTTTTTAAAATATTTGACAAATTTGCCTTACCTCTTTACGTTATCAATTGTAATGGACCCTAGGATTAAATTATATGGTGTAGAGTTTTTTTACCGCTAGTAATGAATACTTAAACATAAATCTAGCCATTACATGTAATGATGTTAAATTAGCTTTAACTACACTAAATATTGCTTACGAAATAAAAATTTCACACAACGCACGACTTCCACCACAATTACTACTTTAGCTAGTGGCATACGAGGTAAGAATATTTTGAGTGCAATAGCTAACATTGGTAAGTAAATCACTAGTGTTTTATCACGCAATAAACTTTTTAAATACTTAGACATAGACTTTAGTAGTTTTTTAACAGCCAGTGAGAGAGAGTCTAAATATTTTGGGATGGTGACGAGACCACACAAGAAATTTTTCAATACTCTCTATCATGGCACGTGATCTATTGACCCCTCTGACATCAACTGTTGAATTGGAAGCATCTTTTAGTGCATGTAATTGGCAACTAGACGAGAGAAGAAGCTCATGAAGCTCGAAGATACTAGATTGCCAAATTTGTCTTAATATTGGAATGATGCAAAACACTGAATTCAACATGAGGTTACAAAAGAGGATTACATTTTAGAACCTTTCAAGACCATGTATATATTGGACGACAAAGAGGATGAAGACAATAATTAGTCAAATGTTAATTTTTTATATTTACAATATAATTTATAAGGAAAGAATGAGTAATGCAAATGAATGATGGTTAAGTGGGTGCGAACTTAGTTGAGATATACTTAACTATTGATGCAAATCTCAACTTTCAAATTTGTTTTAGTTGTTTGTTTGTTTTAATTTTTGAATCAATGTATTTGACATTATTTTCCAATTAATAAAATCAATCTCTTTCATTTCTAATTTATTGTTCAATAGAAATACATTATTGTTTGTAAATTACTAAAATATAATTTGTAATTTTTAATATTTTTTAAATAATAAGTTCTAATAAAATGACTTACATTAACAAATATTACTTATAACATTAAAAAAATAAACATGTGTGAAAAAAATGGGCAAAACGTGTCTCCAAAATTTATAAACAAACCACAAACCACAAATCCCAAATAAAAAGTCAAACAAACCAAAAATAAAATATAATAAAAATTCAGATTGGGTAGGATGGTTCGCTTTCCAGTTGGGCCCAACTTGACCGCTACCTACACGGGATGGGCTCAGCCCGAACCAAGCCCGCCCAGACCCATGACCAAATCGGATAAGGCCGGCCCAATCCGGCCACTAGCACTATGAATTATCCATGTGTGATAATTGGAAAGAAGTTATAAGAGGTGCGTTGACTTTAGGGAGCTACTCATTAGCACTTACATTTTGCTGGACCATATACATGTTTGGCATAATTTATAAGCTCCAACTCCTATTTTTTTATTTTAAAATTTGTCTCACATTTGGCACAGTTTATATTTCTATTTATGAAAAAAAATAACTTACAAAAACTAAAAAAAATGATACTTATAAGCTTCATTTTAAAACTCTTCAACTTCTGCGTCTAAACAAGGAATTCTAGCAAAAGTTCAACTCTATCAAACACCCTCATACTCAATTTGAGGCACATGCCGATTATCTAAACACCCCCATTGCTCATTTGGCCCTAGTTAGGGCAAATTACCCCGTTTCCTCGGTGTTCCATCGATTCTTGTCCCTCCCTAAAAAATATCAATTTTCTTATATCTTTTTTCTCACAATAGGATCGGTTCTGGTAAAAAAAATTAAATTCCGGATTGGTTTAGGTGCAAGGAAAATATTAGTCTCCCCCGTTCCCGCATTCACATTATATATAAGTAAAATAAAAGTAGGGCTACTAAAGTTCAACCTCAAATCTTGTAGTTAAAATCCAACCATTTTAATAAGATAAGATAATATTACGTTATTTGTAAGTTCTTAAATAATTTATGTATTCATTTTTTGTCTTCTTTGTAAATTTATGGAACTATTGGAAAAAAAAAAGAAAAGTGGCTTTGGGAATCCCCGATAAATTCCAATCGGAATTGGGGCAGGGACGGTAATAAATTTTAATATTGACGTTCGGGGATGGTATATGTACTCACTGATTATCATCCTTATTTGACCTAGAATTGAAAGGTGGTCTTTTTTAATTTTTTGGCTAAATCAAGCCAAAAAAGGGGAAAATAATAATATAAAAAAACTATTTGAATCAATATACTCAAATTGTATTTTTCTTCTCATTTGGGCTACGTGTTTTTTGAGTGTTTGTCGCTGCTTTGGTTTTTTAATTTTTATATTTTTACGATTCCATCTTGACTATAGGAATTTGATTTAGGAATAAAAATTACTTTTGTGAAAATAATATAATAAGAAATTTGTTGTATTTAAACAACTTACAAAACCACAACAATAACCAAACCAAAATCCAAAAATATTGAGAAGGTGATCGAGGCATGTGGTTGACCCAATCTCTTTAAAGTAGATTTCATCCCCGCCTCGGTCTTACAGTAATTGGACATCTATCTCCTATGATACAACGTGTATCAACACAAAAGTAGCACTATATTTTGTGTGCTTCAGCGAACTAAAAAAGTGTAGTAACTCTCTCTTTTAGACATATTTTATGCAGCATGTATAGGAGCAAGCACTCTTTCAGATTTAAAAATGAGGCAGAGATGGAATGAATTAATGGTTACATAAATGGTTGTTCGAAAGAGATGACAAGGTGCTTATTGTATCCAGACACACTCGTTCAGAGGCAAAATAGTACTTTTGCACCTCTCTAGCAGCGAAAAGGTACAAATAACATGCATTGGGTGTAAAATACAATTAACCTGAAACGGTGCAAAAATAAATAGTCATTGGGTGAAAATTGCAATTAACGGTAACATAAAAGTTTAATTTACTTAAATTAAATGTGGAATTTTTAAATGAATTTGGCCCAAAAAGATAGGATTGAGCTTTGAGGCCCAATTAACCCACACCCCGCAAGTGAGCCCGAGCTTGGCCCGGCTCGAGTTTGTTGGACGGTGGCAACGGCGCACGCATGTGGTTTATAGAGAATCCAAGCCCATATAGGTCTCTCCGCCTCTACAAAATATGGGTGCCCCTTGAGGTCGAAATCCAAAAGCAAAATCCAAGTTTTATATACCCACTTAGTTTCAATCAACTAACTAATATGGGACTTTTTATTTTGAAGCATGTTACCTTAGGAGCTAATTCCATTCACAACATAAATGGTTTTGGAATTGTAGTTACATAGCATTAATCCTCATGTATAGAAGAACATTCTCCATTGTGGGTCCACCCAAAATACTATGTGGGACCCACTTTTATTTTGCTTAAACTTAGCAAAAATTTATGTTCAAAACAACATTTTTCAATAATCCCTCACATGAATGGAATTGATTGTAGCACCATTTCTAATAACTCCCCCCACATGAATGAAATTATCTGGGATATAAAACGCAATAAGATGCAAACATAAAGAGAGAGTACAATAGGGAATACACTGCATCAGGATAGATAACTTCTGGCCTTTCATAGTCAAAGACTATCGGATATACTGGCTAATTAGTGGACGCGATGCATTGAACTATTCAGCCATTTATGTATATTAGGACAATAGAATTCACATAATGTACCTCCAAACATGATTTAGTTCTCACGGTTGTGCCCATTTTGGCCCTAGGTATTCCTGCTCTTCATGAGTGCATTAGAGAATTCAGCCTTAAAAGTCTCATAGAAGTGGCTACATTTCACACTTACATAGGTAGATTCTCATTAATAGTATCCTATTATACCCTACTTTGATATCCAAGATATAAGAAACATTGAAAGCATAACTTATCCTTAATAACGCTACAGGATTCACTATTATCATCATAGGAATGGGTATAAGATATTATTTTCACAGTGACGACCCCTATGTCATCTGAAATTTAGTTGTCCCTTTGAACTAAGATCTTGGGATCTCCAGTCAACATATTAGAGTGTCCATTTAGGCAACTCTTATGTCGTAGGCTTTAAACCTATTCTCCTTTATTATGATTCACTTACTCTCTATTCAAACATTTTGTTAACAAATT
>BRYF01000010.1:13035000-13040000 GCA_030159135.1 Actinidia polygama
TTTTATTACATGGTTGGGTTGAGAATATAATTAGCAGAAAGAATTGCTTTCCCCCACAAGTTCTAGGGTAAAACCGAACTTATCAACAAAGTATTCATCATTTCTTTCATAATTCTGTTCTTTCGTTCAACAACTCTATTTTGTTATGGGGTATAATGCGTAGTCATTTGGTGAATAATTTCATGTTGTGAACAAAACTCACCCAAAGGTGATTCATATTCACCACCCCTATCACTCCTTAAATTTTTTTTCTTTCTACCAAGTTGATTCTCATCTTCACTTTTGTAATTTACAAAAGTTGTTATGGCCTCATCCTTTCTTTTTAACTTCTTCCCTCCTCGTGTTTGAACAAATTTCACCTCACAAATGTCACTATGGACTAAATCTAGAGATTTAGTATTCCTTGTCACTAGTTGAAATATGGCCTTGCTAATTTTGCCTCTACACATACTACGTATTTTTGATTAGAATTAATATTAAATTTAGGCAAATAATCCAACTAACTAATTTACGCAATATATCATAATTCACATGTTTAATCTACCATGCCACATAATAGAAGACTCAAACAAATAAGCAGAAGATGTGTTATTCTTATTCATAGCTACTAAGGGTACAATAGTCATTATACTCATTGTAAAGAGCCCATTATTGAGATAGCCCTTTCTTACATACATTTCATCTTGGGTCAGTACAAACTTATCAGACACAAATACCAACTTAAATCCATTCCTGCTCAAACAAAGATCTGAACACAAGATTCTTAGGAATATCCGGCACATGCAACACATTATTAAGAGTTAGTTCTTTCTTCGAAGTCACTTTTAGCACAATTTTTCCTTGCCCTTCAACTTTGGAAGTTGAGGAATTCCCCATGTGGAGTTGCTCTCCATTCACCACTTTTGATAGGAAAAGAACATCTTTTTGTCAAATTGTCCACCCACCGTGTTTACCTCGGATATCACAATAGAGAGACTCATTTCTAAAACATTAGTAGATAATATCCCCACTTCGGCCATGTTAGCTTGAGCACGCTTCGGTGTTTTGAAAGAGCTTCCTTAGTCCATGTGGCTATGACAATCCTTGACCCGATGTCCAGGTTTGTCACAATTAAAGCACTTTCCGTTAAACTTCTTAGGATTCTTGCCCTTGAACCATTTACCAAAATGCTCTCTTCTTGCTTATTGACTCTTGTTGTTCCACCATATTTGCCTTTGCCTTAAATTGAAAAACTTGACTGCCCGTTTACTTTTCAGAAGCCCTGATTGTCTTCTTCAATCCTCAACTGTATGATCAGAAATTCAAGTCATACCCATGAAATTCATGCGGAAGGAATGTCCTTCAACGCGTCTTTTCAAGTGGCTGAAATTATTGAAAGACTTACACCTTCTTGGAAGAATTCCGGGGATGAAATCTATCTCAGGAATACTGTGTCAAACATAGTCCTCGATCACCTTTTTAATATTTTCAGATTCTGTTTTGGTTATCGCTATGGTTTTGTAAGTTGTTTAAATACAACATATTTCTTATTATATTATTTTTTAGAAAAGTAATTTTTATTCCTACAATCTTAGGATAGATTTCGTCCTCGCCTCGGTGCTTAGGTAACTGGACGTCTATCTCCCATGATACAACGATCTCTACACACAAAACTAGCAATACAATTTGTGTGCTTCAGTGAACTAGAAAAGTGCAGTAACTCTCTCTTTTAGATAGACTCTATACAACATGTATAGGAACAAGAACTCTAGAAACTTTGGATTTAAAAATGAGGAGAGACGGATTGAATTTACAGGTAAACAAGTGGCTGTTTGGAAAAGATAAAAAAGTGATTTCTAAATCCAGACACACAGGGGCGAAATGGTGCTTTCACACCTCTTTAGAGGCAAAAAGATACAAATAATATCCGTTGGGTGTAAATTGCAATAACCCAAAATAGTGCGAAAATAAAGTCATTGGGTGAAAACTGCAGTTAACATAAAAATTTAATTTACTTAAATTAAATTAAAAAATTTAAATGAATTTGGCTCAAAAAGATAGGATTGACCTTTGAGGCCCAATTAACCCACAACCGCAAGCGAACCTGAGCCCGGTCTAGCCCGCGCTTGTGGTTTGTAGAGAAGCGAAGCCCATATATATGGTTCCCCCTCTACAAAACATGGGTGCCCCTTGTTGCCGAAACCCAAAAGCCAAATATAAGTTTTTCATCAGCTAACCATACGAGAGTTTTTAATTATTTCCTAGCTTTGGAGCTAATTTTCATTCAAAACATCAATCCTCGTGTAGAGAAGAACACGAGGATTAGCAACACGTATATAAGAACATTTTCCAACGTGGGCATACTCAAAGTACCACGTGGGCTTCATTTTTATTTTTGCTTAAGCTTATCAAAAAACTTATGTCCAAAATATCATTTTTGGATGAAAATGTAAAAAATTTCACATAATTTGAAAAAAGATCATTAACAAAAAAAACGAGACCAATTAGCTACTTTTTATTATTTTTAGTGATTTTTTTAAATTTTAATTTTTTTTTATATTTTCAGATTCGTATGATTAAGAGAAATCGAAAAATATAAAATTTTGATCGAAAAAAATTTCGCTAAAGACGAAAAAATTCAAAAACTAAATTACCTAAAAAAACTAGCCTAAACACTAGAAACTAAAGGATGGTTTAAATTATTACCGATTTAAAACTATACAATTCAATTTATTTTAATTGAAATTATAAGATTTAATTTGTTCTTATGGTCAAATCCTAAAGTTTTTTTTTTTAATTTCACCTTCATTTTTTGTTGACTGAACATCCAGGTAGTAAAAGTTAGAAAAATAAAATAAAAGAAGAATACAACACACAAGAGTCCAACCCAGGCTGTGAGTGATGGCAGTGATACCCACCAGCACTCAGCACTGACTCAGATAATTGTCCTTGTCACATCCTTTCCTCAGGCAATTGAACAACACCCTCCAATCAAATTCCAATGCTGTACTTCTCATCCCGCCTGTGACTGTGGCTTCCCACACTACATTATAAACTATTACTGGATTCTATTAAACATCGGTTCTGCTATTGACCGCGAATTCGGAGTGGTGATGAAAAAGCACAAAAGGATAAAGTTTTATTTTTTAATATATTTTTTTTTCATAATTTTCAGTGCAGTTTTCTATTTTTCAATATATTTTTTCATCTTAGCTAGCACCCGGGTTAGCATTTTTCATTTACTTATAGAAATAGTAATAACAATATGTAAATAAAAAAATAAAAGATCTCGTTTGGAGCAAGTGTTTTTTAACTTATTTAATTTTTGAGTTAGTGAACTTTTTTATTGTTTTGATCAAATTTTTATATTTTTTTACTTTCTCTTGACGAGAAGAGTCTAAAATATTTTAAAAAAATTACTTCGTAATTTTTTAAAAAAAATCACTAAAGACGAAACAAACCATGTTTAGAAGATTTTTTTAGAATACAAATGGTTTGTAATAGTCTTTAGTATTTTTGTTTTAAATTAAATGCATTTTTTTATATTTTTGAACTTTTCTTTTCAAGAATAATATAAGATGTTGACTACATAGTGAAAAAAGTTTACTAAAGACGAAAAAACTTAAAAACCAAAACAACTAAAAAAGTCAAAATGATGTGGCTTAATTATGAAACTATAATTTGAATACAAATAAACGATCAGAATATCTTTAATAAGATGATCACATAAGAATTAAAATAACAGTTATATTACTAATAGTACAAACATGTAAGGTTTGCAATCTCATAATTATTTCTTTTGTTAACATTAATATTATTAAAAAAATTATTACGAGTCCTTTAAAATGAGATTAATATTAAATATATTACATAATATTTTAAAAATTCGTTATTTAAACTTTTTTTTAGGAGAAATGAAAATTTGATGGAGTTTTTTTGAAAATAGAAATGAAAGTACAAGTTTGGGTAAAAGTGGCTATGAATTGTAAAACTCTTTAAATATATTTTTTAAATTAAGAATTATAATATGGGTATCTATTTTGGAGATGGAAAAGGATATTCTACGGTACTTTGTATATACAAAAAATTAATTGTCACCAGATGATAGTGGTAATGATGTAATTAAAAAGATATTATGATAGTTTATTTGTATTCAAATTATATTTTCATAATTAAGCTACATCATTATCATCCTGGGTGAATACTTAGGCTTCCTTAAGTTTTTTGTATTCAAGTTATAGTTTCATACTTAAGCCACATCACATTTCCCATGTCAAAATTGGCATACTAAAAAATATGCCGAATGGCTGTTTCTGTAATTTTATTATGGGTCTCACTATAGAAACACGTGATATGTATTTTCAAACAGAGAAAATCAGATATAATAAAGAAAATTTTGCCTATAGTATATGTATTGGGCATCTATTAACATTTAGTCTATATTACTTTTATGAATAATAAAAAGACATTAAATTAAAAAATATCTGAGGTAAAGTCTATGAAATTAAGTTTTATGAGTGAAAACTTCATTATTGGAACCCTCCCTTTATAACTTAGAATATAAAAGACAAAAAAAAATTAAAAATTAAAAATAGATCTAGCCTCTCTCTCTCTACTACAACCAAAACACCATCACTGCCATAGCCATATCGTCGTCACCGTCGACATGCCATAACATCATCACCACCACCATGACATCACCGCCGCCACCGCTTGCAAATCTCTCTGTCTCTTTCTTAGATCTAAGATCTAGAATATCATCAAAACTTTCTACTACCATCAGCCGCCAAAGGGTCACCCTGTCTTCACCGTCGTTACTATCAAAGTGAAGTTACAATTGCTGTCATCACCACTTTTTTCTTCATCGCTTTCTCTCTCTATATATCAATCTAAAATCTACCACATCGCTATGGCCTATCATCACCCCTAGTTGTCTCCAACTCCGCCATTGTCAAGTCTCTTTCTCTTTCTAAATAAAGTTTTTTTTGTGTTTATTTTTTATGTATTGATGTTTGTTTACT
>BRYF01000010.1:13097500-13100000 GCA_030159135.1 Actinidia polygama
AGGACAATGGAGCGTAAAAGACCATCGAAATAAGCAAGGATAAAAGATGAAAATGATTGGGAGTGTAAGCGCTGAGAATTTTCAAGCCTCAACAAGTTGAACCTGTTGTTCAACCCGTTGAGAAAGAGTATAAGCTGAATTGGGAAACTCCAAACTAGTTGAGGAAAAACCTCAACCGATCGACAAGTAGAAACTTTCACCGCCATGCTCAACTGGTTCAACTTAGAGCCCAACCGGTTGAACTTGATCAGAACCATTAAACCACCATGTTCAACCGGTTGAAGAAAATCTGAACGGGTTGAACCCTGAAGTAGAGCAAAAATTTAAGAGCAAGAAAGTGTCTCAACCGATAGCCCCTATCTAAACTAGTTCAACAGGGCGATAGAGCATTAAAGTCAGCTTCGAGGGCTGCTTTTTGAGAGCACAATAGTCCTTTCAATCCCACTTCTTCT
This sequence comes from Actinidia polygama, assembly GCA_030159135.1. Taxonomy (NCBI): domain Eukaryota; kingdom Viridiplantae; phylum Streptophyta; class Magnoliopsida; order Ericales; family Actinidiaceae; genus Actinidia; species Actinidia polygama. The sequence goes on from BRYF01000010.1 coordinate 13,097,953, forward strand.
AAGTCTATAAATAAGATGAGAATCTTAGCAAGAAGGGGAGCTTTTGGGAGCCCAAAACACTTAGTTTTGGGGGGCATTCTTCATCCTTAAGAATCCCTCATCTTTTCACTACTTTGTATATGTTTCTTTTTCAATTTCTTAGTTTAGATTATATTAGATTTAGTTTAGAGTTAGAAAGATTTGAAGAATGGTAGGAGAGCACTTTATTCCCAAGTTCAAGATTTACAATTTCTTAATGCACTCTTTTGATTAATGATTGTAAGTTCTCTTTATTTAAATTTACAATTTCTATTTATGTTATTATACTTTTAGTGTTTTCCTGAATTTATGTTAAATTCTCTTGCTTCATTAACGTATCTTATATACATGATTGAATCTTCTATATTCATGGAGGGCTAAATTTATTGCTTGGTGTAAGGACTATGTCTTTCTTCAAACCTTAGATTGAACTAGTTTCTTCTCTCCTCTTTAATGGTTTCAACGTTTGTTTATGAATGAAGTAATAGTATTTTCAAGATCAAAACTTAGAATTGTACTCATTTTTTATTATTTATCAACAAGAATACTTGGTATACATAATGCTTAGACCACTTGTATTTTAAGTGTTTGAAACCATATCCAAATCTATTATCCATTTCATAAACACATTTTTATTACAAAATGTTCTAACTAATATCATCGTGCATGCGATTTGGTTGAGTTCATAAAAAAAGAAGTTATAACATTTAAGCTAGGAGAAGATTAGGTACTGGAACCCTTTATTTTTACATTTATTACTTACAATTCAATTTTACACCAATTAATCTCACAAAAATCTCAAAACTATATTTTAACAATTTCTACACTTGCAACAAAACTTAATCTTGTATTTCAAGCTCCATGTGAAAATAACATCTGTACTTCTGAGTATTATGTTATACTAATAGGTTTTTTTGATTGAAAACTACAATAAATAAATAAAATAACATCAGAATAGTAATGAGCACTCTCCTTTAGACTAGTCTCATTCTTCTAATTATGACTACCACTGAGAATATCATTTACCTTAATGTTACCCTTATAACAATTCTCTTATGATGTTCAATATTCATAAATTTTACAAATCTAGTTCACTTTGGCAATTGTTAAACTTGTAAACGGTACTAATATAAGCTAACTAATGATATTCTCATTTCTTTTATTCAAGTTGTCCTTTAATTCAAGCATCCATCTAATAGAAACCAACAATGTGTTTCATAGGATCTTAATGTGATTTATAATCCCATACAATGACAACTAATCAATAAATTATAATGGTCAAGTTGCTGCACTTGTTTCTTTACCAATATATGTTTTAATTCATGAAATTAACTATTTTAATAATTTCATAACATACATAATTTCAATCAATCCTCCAAAAATTCATAATTATAAGATTAGACATGATACACAAATTCAAATCATGCTAGCAAGCATGTGAATAGAACCATTTACGCACATCAATCAACAGTGACAACTCGATTTAACAGATCATCGTAAATCATCGAGACTGCATTCATTAATGCCAAAGATGTAGATGTAGATGTAGATGTAGTCATAAAAAAACTCAAGAAACGATTCGAAGAAGAAGGTCACGTAACTGTGCCACAACAGTAAGGTCATTAGATGAATCTCTTTTCCATGGACAAATCATGAAAGGATATCTTTGCTTCTAGAAGAAATATGATTCTCCTTTAACAAATATTTGAGAATAATTTAATGCCCAATTAGACAATCAACTACAACTCTTATCAACACATCGCAGTACTCTTAAGACGTATTGATTCAAAAAAATCTAATGCTATGATCCCAGTGGTAAGTATAATATCTATAATTATACTATGTTTTTATGCGAAAAATAAAATAACAGAATCTTGAATTCAATACATGGCAAAAATAAACTAAACATAATAATCGAAACATACCTTTACTTTCTATTGAAATTTACTGAGCGATTGAACTCTTTTGATTAAAGTTTAATTTCTTGGCTCACTTTGTTCTCTTCGTCTCTCACTTTTCAAGATAACCAC
>BRYF01000010.1:13162500-13172500 GCA_030159135.1 Actinidia polygama
TAGAAAAATTCAGATTAATTAGACATCAAATAGCATTGCTTCACACTTTACTTGAAAAAATGAACATAAGTTGTGATTTTGAATATAAACTGTAAACAAATGTGGATTGATCATGTAATTCTTAATGTCTGATCAAGATGAATTTTCTTGTGGATACTCTACTAATTAAGTGCTATAAAATGATGGTTCTGGATCATTTTCTATTCGTTTACTACTTTACTTTAATTATTTTTATTTTTTTTTTTCCTGTGGAGAATTGCATGACATGTAAGAGGTAAGCATTCACCAGTAATCAACGCATGGAATCAAGTGGAGACTAGCCAGTCAATGAGTCAATTCAAAAATAAAGCTGAAATAGGAGTTCTTAATGGCCAAATTCAACTGCTTAACAATAATGCTACTCTATATAATTGCATTGCTTATGTCATCATTTTGTGTCATCCTACACGTGGAGATGATACTATTTGAATTTAACTTTCTCTTAAACTTCACTTCAACTACAACTCTCTCATATAGATAGTTGTATTTAAAAGTTGTGTATTTTATATTTGTTTTAGATTTATTCTGAATAGAATCCAGACTTATTTAAAATGAATGTGCTATTGCCAATTGTGATTTATTGTGTACTAGGAGTTGTTTTTCAATTTTCAATTTTAAAATCCATCACCTTGTATTCAGTATTCATCTTCAACCCAATTTTAAAAGGAGATATCCGATTAATCTTTTATTTATTTTTTATAGAATATCATATAGAATGATATCGATGTGAAATTTCATGAGTGGATCATGAAGAGCTGCATCAATATGTTTTAAAAATTCTATTTATATGTAGTACTCTTTAGGAAATCACTAAAAAAAAAAAACTTCAAACAAACTCACAAACGACGTATTTGATTCCTTTTTGCCCCAAAATTAGGTGCTTGACCACCATATACACTATAGAGGCATATCCAATCAGCTTTAAGTAAACATAAATTTTAGAACTTTCATGGTGGTTGGCTTAGTTGAATAGACTTTGTTCCGCTTGGTCCCCAAATATATATTTCTCTCTTTCACCATTAATACATAATACCAGTGTTAAATGGGCTCTGGCCCACCCAGTTTTTGAAGTTTATGGTATGGGATGTCCTACTATTTACTTGACATCAATTCTTTTATTGTGTCAGTTCATACGTAATTTTGCTTTGATTTTAAATGAGTTTCACTTGTGATCAATAAAAATTGAACCACTAGGTCACATACCAAGTTCTAAAAAAAAATGTTTTTGTAGCCAAAATCACTACGTAATACTGTGGCTAATAGTCAAATCTGGTCAACGGACGAGCATAGTATAAAAATGACCGTAATTAGTGAATATTGAAATTAAATTAAAAAATTCTAATATTTTAAATAACTGTGGTGTATTAGTAGAGGTGCAAATTGAGGCGGATTGGGCCGACTCAGTTTAAGTTGGCCACGGGTCTAAACGAGTTTGGTATGTACTAAATCTAGCTTGTGCAGATGGCGGGTCGGGCTGGCACAACCCGAAATCCGAAATCCAAGCCAAGCCAAGTTCGGCCAGTGAGACCGACCCACCCGATAGGCGGGCTGAGATTGGCTCGAATCAACCTATGTATGTGTGTATTTAATATTAAAATCTAAAATTTTGAAATGCGTAATGGGTATTTAGTCTAGTGGTATAATTCTCGCTTCAAGTGTGAGAGTTGCAAGAGGTTCGCGGGGTTGTCCCTCATGTGTCCATCAGTCTGGCGAATTATGGGATGAACACATCCGGATCGTTCGGGCCAGCCCAACCCGTGGCCATTTTGGGCCGAACACCAAACAAGCTCACCAAGTCCGACCCAATTTGCAGCTCTATGTATCAGTAAACTTGGCTGAAAGGAACAATATGTTGTCTTATTTAACTTTGCTGCCAGAATACAAGTCTAATTGATGGGTTTAGGTGCGTGTCGGTAACTAGTCAATCACTGATTTTTTCTCCCGTAATTAAGCAGGTTAATTTTTCTCCCTTTTTGGAATGCTTTGTTTGACGCTTGCTCTTTGTGGGAAGTAAGAGTTGTCTGATTCAGTTTTTAAATTAGTTTTGTAATATATTTAAAAAAACTAATTATTCACATATGCCATTGATCAACGTTTAGCTAACATGTTATCGAGAATTTGAAGATAGCTAAACATGTTATCGAGAATTTGAAGATATCTTTTTTCATTGCTTTCTAAAATATGTGGTTTTTGTTCAAAAAAATTGTTAATCAAACAAATAATTTTAAAACTGATAGTGAAAACAACAACCAAATAAAGTAAGTTTTTCTAAGTGCTCTGTTGAAGGTGCACACGTAGAATAATTTCAATTATTAAAAAAACTATGTATAATTTGTTAAAATACTTTATTTGAACAAGTCTAATACAAATCTACAATTGTTTTTTTAGGAGGAGAAAGAACCTCAATAGATAACCTACAGTTTACAAACAGACAAAAGAAATCAACAGCCACCAAGGCTAAAAGCAAAATAGAGAGGAGGTGTAAGAGGATAAAATATCAAGTGTCAGTTTCGGTTGAGCTCCGTCATCGGACCATCTTTCTATAGTAAGTTCAGCGGGGTATCTATGCCGGAGCTCGGTTGATGCACAACGGGCGACTGGGATCCCAAGGGCACATCAGAGTCGGAGGATAAATTGCACGGCGAAGTTTCCTTTGCCAAATGCACGCCTGGATCTAGACGGCGATGACGTGATATGTTAGGTACTAGTCATGCCTTAGGGGTATGATTGGGTCAGTCGCCTACTCACTGATATTTCAGATGGTCTTGGACGCACTGAGCTACACTATAAAAGGCCAAACACTTTCTCTCTCAAAGGTATGCAATTTTAGTTCAAAAATGCTATACATTATCTCTCAATTCCTTTCTCTTTTTCCACTAACCCACAATTGGCACTGTTTGTGGGAAATCGACATTAGACATCTTCCAGAAAGAATTATATGGCATCTAGAAGCATGAATGGTTGCAGAATCAGCCGAGGAGCCCAAATTGAGAACTCTCTCGTGCTCAGAACATCGACCAAGGGCCCTTATAGGCAAAGGCCAGGTCGGCCATTCCGCAAATGTGAAGAAAATAGCCGGGACGTTATCATCAAACTCATACACGCTTAGATGGCAGAATGACAATAGGTCTTAATGGCCAACAATCTGATGATGCCAGTCCCTAGGGCTCTTCACAAAGATTAAGTGTCGGACAAATAGTGCTACATTGCCATAGTGAGCATCAAGGTAGCCATGAGGGAAGTTTAGCTCGTTGAGGAAACGCTATCATTGAAACACATGTAATTCCTCTTTGTACTAAGCTTATTTACAATAAAGTTTGTGCATACTTTATATCAAGTTTCTCTAATATCAAAAAGATTACGAACGAATATATCAAACTTCTCTGTTCTCCGAGTTTACTTGCGAAAAGGTTATAACTTCTTTGGATTATGCAAACAGAGTTTGATCATTTCAAAAGTTTGACTTATAATTTATTAAGTTTGGAAAATGTGTTGACCTCGGCTCTAAGAGCTTTCACACTTTGATGCCAAAACTTTATTTTTGAAAATTTTTCCAAGTATAAATTTTCCTATGCGTGAATTTAAACCGATATGCGATCCTCGTTTGCCTGAGCACTGAGCTCAGGATGTCCTAACTCAAGCGCGAGACTATTTTTCGAACTACTAAAGCATGAGCTTGAGATGTCCTAAAGCAAATGCGAGACAGTCGCCGAACTACTCAAGCATGAGCTCAAGATGTCCTAAATATTCACAAAGCAAGTATGAAGAAAAGCAACTCCTACGTTATGGCATGCAAATAGTCTTGCGCATATGCACGAGACTATTTGCACGACTTGGCCTTTGAACTGCTTGAGTAACGAGCTCAGGATTGTCTTAAACATTCACAAACCAAGTTTGAAAAAAAGTAACATCTACACTATAGAAAGCAGACCTCAAATTTTCATTAAGGCGAGTGTAAAGCTTGCTCATCGAGCTGCCTAAGTACCGAGCTAAGGAGTATTTAGATCATTCCCAAGACAAGTCTAAATAAAAGCAATATCTACGCTATGACATGCAAACAACATATTTTTGCTAAGGCATGTGCACGACTTGGTCTTTGAGTTGTTGAGCACCGAGCTCAGTGATTAACACAAAATATTTCTATTTATCCATCAAACTTCCTACATTTTAACATTATTGCGCAAATATTCTATTCATTTTAATCGTTATTTTGCGCAAGTGGGTTTTAAATGTTTTGCTGTCAAAAAGAGCGAAAAGACAAATAAAAATGGCTAGGAAAAGCCCCAAGTTCTCTCCAACAGCTCACACACACACACACACACTCTCTCTCCATATATATATATCAAGTATAGTTTGCTGCCCATGTTGTTGTCCCTTCCAGCTCTCTCTCTCTCTCTCTATATATATATATATGTAGATATATATAGAGCTGGAAGGGACAAAGTTGACCGCAACTGTGGGGGCATTGCAACAAGAGAGAGGGAAGTTCCCTTCCCAACCACAAGCAAACCCCAAGGTCAACACCAAGTAAGTAGTTCCAATGGCTTCGAGCCACAAATGGAGCGTTTGAAGGCTATCACAACTTTGAGGAGAAGTAAGGAGATCGATAAAACCATTCTCCCCAAACCATCTCAAGACAAGGCTCCCCCACCTTCCACATCACATGATCATAGTGTATAGCTTCCAAGTGATGACATAGACAAAATAGAGAGGGTGGTTGGCCCAAGTAACACGCCGTGCCCAATTTCAGCATCATTTCCTCAACAATTAAAAGCTTCAAAAAGGGCAAACAATCATGCCAAGATTTACAAGCTCTTTGAACAAGTAAAGATCAACATACCCTTTTTGGATGCCATAAAGCAAATCCCCACATACGCCAAATTTCTTAAAGACTTGTGCACTGTCAAGCGCACATTGAATGTCTACGACAAGGCATTTCTGATGGAGAAATCTAGCTCTATCATTCAAACCAAGACCGTCCTCAAGTACAAGGACCCTAGGTGTCCAACAATTTTAATTGTCATAGGGGTCACCAAGATTGAGCACGCTTTTTTTGATCTAGGTACAAGCGATAATCTTATTCTTTACTCCGTGTACGAAAAGTTAGGCTTGGAAGAGTTGAAGCCAACCTCAGTAACACTCCAACTAGCCAACCATAGCATACAAGATGTCTTGATTCAAGTAGAAAAGTTCTACTTTCTGGTGGATTTTGTGGTGCTTAACATGCAACCAGTGGTTAATCCGGAGACTCAGATTCCCATCATTTTTGGGCGTCCCTTCCTTTCTATTTTTGATGCATTTATCCAATGTAGAAATGGGATTATCAGATTAGCTTTTGGGAATATGACTTTTGAGCTTAACATTTTTAATGTTGCCAAACAAGTAGGAGACAAAGGAGAAGTGCATTAGGTGAGTTGCATTGACTCGATTGTCCCTTACTTTTTTATGATCCCCTAGAGTCATGCCTAGTTGCTCCATCTTTATTTGAGTATAGTTTGAGTTCAGAGGTTGAGTATTTGTATTCATTACTCAATGTGGCTGAATTGTGTGAAGTGAATGGGTGGGCACTGAGATTTGAGGAGCTGCCTCCTATTGAGGAGAAACTTTTGCCCTCGAATGTCCAAACTCTGAAGCTAGAATTGAAACCCCTTTCTTCCACTCTCAAGTATGCATTTCTAAGAAAGAATGAGACTTTTCCAATGGTGATTTCCTCGAGCTTAGAGGGATCTCAAGAAGCCAAACTTTTGACGTTTATTGAGAGTTCACCGAAATGCTATCGGATGGACTATTGTAGATATAAGGGGTATAAGCCCTTCAAAGAAAAGATCAAAGCATTTCACGGAAAAAACATCTTGCGCAAGACCTTTAAACCAAACCAGAAAGTTTTCATGTACAATTCTCGACTTCACCTCTTTCCCAGTAAGTTAAGGCCCCGATGGCTTAGACCTTACGTGGTTAAGGCAGTTTTTCCCCATGGTGCTATTGAAATTGAAAACCAATTGAACGATAATATTTTTAAAGTGAATAATCAACGACTTAAGCCATTCTTGGAGCCTTTTGATGGGGAAGAAACCGTCGAGGACCTCGTTGATTCTATCTACCGGAATTCTCCTTGAGTTCCCTTTGTTCCATCGTAATACTTAGATTAGTTAGTTTACTTTTATGCGTTGCTTTTATATCTTCAATTATATGCTTTTACTTTTATGTCAATTTCAATTTCATATTTTACCCTTTTTTGTGTGTTTTAGCTTCCTTGCAGTTTAGCGTTTGGAATGATGCGATCACGAGTACCCTCTTTCCTCCCTCTTTTGTTTATAGTTCTCCTATTTGCATTGAGTACACTGCACATTTCAAGTTGGGGGGGGGGGTGAGGGTTATTTTTTGAGATAAAAAGTACAAAATTTTGAATTATTGGGTAAATTCTAGCCTAATCAGTGGTTTAAGGATACATGTGACCAAATGCATGCTAATTTGATCTATTAAATGCAGAATGATGCTTAAATTTGATTATATGTTGTATTGTGGGTCATATTTACTTATAACTGCATAATCTATGGACCAAAGTTGAAGTACCATGCAATCGTGAAGTCTTGACATAAAGAGTGGAGACTTGATGTCCTATACATAAATTTTGAGTCTTTCTTTTTGTTGAGGAAACATGATATTCAAACGAAGGAATAACATGTTATAATTGTTTCAATTCTGTTCATTATGTGATTTATGGCACCTAGGGGATGATACAATGGCATTCATTTCATAAAAGGATCAAAAATTTTGAGTCTAATTTCTTTGAGCTATATTTGAGCTTAAACACTTGAAAACCCCGTTATTCTAAAGCCTATGAGCCAAATGGAGGGTTGAGGAATGGGCTACAATGTGAAAAGAGATGTGAGAGGTGTTGAGGAAGTTTGAAACTATTGATTGGGGGCTAAATTGTGAAAAAGACAAGTTGGGGGGAAAATAAAGATGAAAAATACAAAATTGGGGTATTAAGTAAGTTGAACATTGCAGGAGTGCCAAAATTTAGTAGATCTGGACCCTTCAAAACATAACCTCTAACTCAGCCACCCAAAAAAAAAGTCTATCCCTCTCTTTAACCTAAAGACACTTGTCTTCCTTTTCAAAGAAACCTTCAAAGCAATCCAAAGAATAATGGGGAGATGACGGGGAGGAAGAGGAGGAAGAAGATTCAAAATAAGTTACGACCTATGGTGTAGATATTAGAAGTAGTGAGTAGTAGTTTGGGTCTGATGACAACAAATTTTGGATAAAAATCCGCACCATATTGTAAGTTGTCATCCCTTTTGAGTCCAACTAGTTTTTGGCACCCAAGGTCAATACAAGTTTAAAAGTGCATGTTAACTCTAATGGTGCCATTAATTATGTATTGAATTGAATAGTATTTTTTATAACTTGTTTATGCCTATTCAATTGTGCGTTCCTGTCATTGCTCGTAGAATAGAATTTATATTTCTTTTATCGAGTTTTGAAAAGCATGTAAATTTTTGAATTCCTTGTTTTAATCATCTACCAAAGCATGCTTTTGGGGGTTATGCCTAGTTTGTATTGTGTGAAATTTGTTTAGAGTGACATACCCCATGTGAGGTTTGAAGTTGAAGCTCAATGTGGATGGATGAATTGAACACATGGTATGTTTGGCTGCACTAAATGATAAATTGCGTAGTTGTAATCAAATTTGACTTTTAACAAAAGTTTTCAAATTTTTGCATCATTGTTTATAAAATTAAATAGGCCTCAAGCATGACATAATATTAAAACTATTGATTGAGTCAAACTTTGATGTTGAGAGCAATTTGCTAAGAGACTAGCAAAACTTAAGTTGGTGTGTGTGATTGACACAAAATATTGCTATTTATCCATCAAACTCTCTCGCATTTTAGCATTATTCTGCAAATATTCTATTCATTTTAATTGTTATTTTGCATAAGTGTGTTTTAAATGTTTTGTAGTCAAAAAAAGCGAAAAGATGATTAGAAATGGCTAGGAGAAGCCCCCAACTCTTTCTCTCTCTCTCTCTCCCTATATATATATATATGGGGGCGGATCCAGAGACACAAAATTAAATACAAATTTAGACACAAAATCCTAACCCTTAAAATCAAAGGCTAGGATTAAAACAAACTCTCTCTCTCCTCCAAACCCCTCTCTCTCTCTTCCCCCACGGCCTCCCCTTCCCTCCGAGACCCCTCTCTCTCCTCTCCTCTCCTCTCCTCTTCAATATGCCATAAAAAATTCAGTAGGCCATTCTAACATGGATCACATCAATTAGACTCCCTCTTGCTTGTGATGGATTTCACTAGAGGAGGAATCTTTTTACCCTACATAACGTACAAAAAGACAAACACATTGAGATAAACACATCCAATCCAAACAAAAACCCTATGTAAAATCCATAAACGTCTCAAACGAGGACCACCGTTGAATAGCCCCAAAAACATGACGTAGCTAGAACGTTAATCGATTTCTAGGAAGCTGGTTTTAATATAAACCAGGAATTCATTTATAAGTTAAGGATAAAATTAGGTAAAATAACCCCTCAATCATTTATACGAATTTATCACTGAATAAAAGGAGCGAATACGAAAACATTCTGAGATTCGTTCAAAATCTCTCTCTCTCTCGGCACAAACAAGGATTGCATAGGTAACAAATCAAGTTAACTATTTGTTGTGAAAAGTTTGCGCGCTAATATTAAACCATTAACAATGATGGACTAGTATCGAAATCAATTTACGCAACTATCAAAATTTATTTGTTTGCAGCAGGGAAATCTCTCTCTCTCTCTCTCTATATATATATATATTCTCGGAGGGAGGGGATGCCGTGGGGGAGGAGAGAGAGTTTGTTTTAATTTATTTTAATCTTAGCCCTTGATTTTAAAAGTTAGGATCTCATGTCTAAATTTGTGTTTAATTTTGTGTCTTCGGATCCAACCTTATATATATATATATATATATATGTTTATTTCCATATATATATATATGGCTGGAAGGGACAGCAGCATGGGCAACAAACCATACTTGGTACCAAGGCCATGTTTGGCAGAAGGCATGGGGGCAGTTGGTTTTGGGATGGCTTGGGATTTGACAAGGGGACCCATCTCACACGGCACCGAGAGAGTTTTAAAACCAGAGGTTGCTTGGCAGCTAAAAAAAGAAAGAAAAGCATTAGGAGAGTTAGTTTTGGCTGGACACCAAAGGGCTAGTTGGCTGGAGCTTAGGAAGAACCAGGGAGAAAAGAAAAGTAAAGAAAGGGGCGGTGCCCCTCCATACAGCAGTGGACGTTTCAGATTTATTTCTTTCTTCTTCCATACTCTTGGAGACTATTAGGATTTAAAGAATTTTTTATCTTTTAGTTAGTTTTAGAATACATTAGATTGGATAGTTTTGAAGTTTTAGATTTGTATTTTTCGGATTCAATTCCTTCGATTAATGGTTGTAAGTTATCTCTATTCAAGTTTGCAATATTCATTTATGTTCTTATATTTTCCTTTTTTTCATAAAGTTATGCTAATTTCTTTTGTGTAATGGTGTATCTAGTGCAAGTGATCAAGCTTTTCACATCTATGGAAGGCTAAATCTATAGTCTTGGTACAAGAACTAGATTCTATTTCTGACCTAAGTTTGGTGGGTTTCTCTTTCTCAAATGGTGTAAATGCTTATTTATGAATACCTAGGGGCAAAATCTTTCGGTCTTAACTAAGGTTGTACATATCTTTGATCATGTGTCAACAAGGTTGGCTTTATACATGTGATGATTAGTTCCCTTGTACGCTAAGTGTTTGATAATTAGTGTGATGATTAGTTCCCTTGTACGCTAAGTGTTTGATAAAATGTCTCAAATCCCTTAATCACTCATAAACACTCATTTGTATGAAAAACATAATTTTAAAACTAAATCTTCCAGCCAATATCATAGTCTAAATAGTCAATATCGTAGT
>BRYF01000010.1:13177500-13180000 GCA_030159135.1 Actinidia polygama
CCCAAGCATCGAAGGGCATGAGTTCCCTTTTGACACTCAAAAAGGGAAAGAAAGAGATGTTTACAATTACAACAAGAGGTATTGGGAGTTGTATAATTAGATTGAAAGGTGTTTAGAGGAGCTCGCAGTAGTCAACTAAAAGCTCGGACTTACTCCATGCGAGAAACTTTAGGATGACTTGACGCTTAACCCCCCAACCAACCACCGAGACCTCTTGTCCCGGGCATAAATGTAGACAAGGTTGGAGGACAACATTAAGCAAGCCGAACGAGTGATAGGAAAGTCCTATCGGAGAGAGAGATTAGTCAGACGACTCAAGGAGAGCTCGAAAGAGCGCGAAGGATGGGTAAGGCAGGAGTCCATGTGGTCTTTAAGAAAACGATTTATAAGCTCATCGTCAATATCCGAGAGCAGAGGAGCTCCCCGGGTAGCAAGCTAGTTAGGAGAGAAGTCACCTTTGGATTCTTAAGTGGGGAGGTAGGGAGGAAAGCACGATAGGAGGCATGTCTCGGGCCTAGGTGACAACAGAGAACTTTAGAGGTAGGCTATAAAGGAAGGAAAGAGAAAAGGCTAGGACAAGCCGTACTTTAAGAATGCTCTACCAATAGGAGGGGATCCGAAGAAAAGAAACCAAGTGAAAGTGTGCTTTCCACGAAAAGAAGGGGCACATGACAGAAAATTACAAACACTTGAAGTCTTTATTGGATCAACTAGTTCTTGCAAGAACTTGAAGGAATTCAATGACCACGAAAAGACAAAGGTAGAGAAAACCGAGGTCAAATCTAATCCAATGTTTAACCGGGTCAAAGAAGAATCTGACAATGCCTCGGAGGAAAACCTCCCCATAAGAACTATTCACATGATTGAAGATCCACATGTCCCTGAGCTTGAGAATAGGAAACGGGGGAATCCACATTATCAAACAAATGAATGACAACAAATGAATGAAGTCCTCTCGATCCAGCCATCAGCCAAGAAGCCTTAACATGTCCCTTTTGGAATGCTTTGTTCGACGCTTGCTCTTTGCGGGAAAGAAGCAACAGTTTTGTTTGATTTAGTTTTTAAAATTAGTTTTTCAATATATTTTTTTTAAAATCAATTGTTTGCATATTCCATTATCAACGTTTAGAAAAAATATTATTGAAAATTTGAAGATATCTTTTCATTGTTTCCTCAAAAATATTTTTTTTTCCGAAAAAAATTATTTACCAAATAAATTGTTTTAAAATTGATTGTGAAAACAACAACCAAATAGAGTAAATTCTCCTTCGGTGCTTTGCTTAAGATGCACACGTAGAATAATTGCAGTTATTAAAAAAGTATGTATACTTACAATTTGTTAAAATACTCTATTTGAACAAGTCTAATACCGTATCTACAATGGTTTTCCTAGGAGGAGAAAGAACTTCAATAGATAAACTACAGTTTACAGACAAACAAAAGAATATTGAAAAAAGTGTGTTGATTTTTAAAATAAACAGAAAGTTTTAATAAAATTGCAAGAATTTGTTAAACACAAAAATAAACTATAACAATTAATTGAAACAACAATTATAAAATTAAACTTACAAGAATGTATAATAAACACCAAACTTGCTAATACCTGAATTTGATTCAATGTCTTTAAGTCGTTTATGTCCTGCACTTGGTACTTACAAAATCTAATCTGACTTCTGACTCTCAAGATACAACAAGTTTGAACTTCTGATAGCAGTACTCAAGATCAGAAGAACCCAACGAACCTTAAGCAATGTAAAACTTTTTAAAAATGTTTATTAAAAATACATTTCTGCAATGTATATTAAGGTTCGTTGGGTTTATATAATTTCACTTTGTATATTAAAAAATACAAAATAATATTATATAATTTCAGCAATGTAAAACTCTTTTTTTTGATTGAATGCTTGGGTTTCTATAGAAGTTGTCACACCTCTTAGAAGAGGTATAATTCATTTCTAGAGGGTCACACTTTTTAAAAGAGACACTCATTCGCCAGAAACAACCTATTCGGCCAAATAGGACTCTATTTGTCCAGAAGACACCACTGGGACTGTTTGCAAAAGAAATAAAAAAATTCAGAAAAGAAATTATAATTTTCCTTCTACGCAAAACATTATGCGAAGGAAAGAAAATATAATTTTTAACCGTTTAGAAATTAAAATAATTAAATAATTTTTTTCCAAAAAATTAATATTCAATTAGCCAAAGCCCTATCCACACCCGCGAACACGAATCAAGCCGACTGGGCTGGCGTAGCCGCATGTGGGTCAGAACCATGAATTAATAGATTAAACTCACTTTGTATAAAAGTCCCCCTCTAAACATTTGAGATACCCAAGTGTCCAGTTTTTAGAAGTCAAATTTAAGTTATATAAACTCACTAACTTTCTTTCATATTTTCAATGTGGGTCAAAACTATCTATTCCCATTTTTTTATTTGCAATAATGAAATAATTTCTCGTTCAAATCAACTTATTTTTGGACAAGTGAATATACTTAA
>BRYF01000010.1:13190000-13192500 GCA_030159135.1 Actinidia polygama
CTCGACAAGTTTTCTCTGTGACCCGCATGCTTGGGCTCAAACAATATTGATGTGATGGGCTAGTTACCAACCACGCCTTAAGAGCATGATTGAGTTGACATGGCAGTCGGCGCTTCCTCAAACGCGCCGAACTACACTATAAAAGGGTCAAACCTATCTCACAAGTAAGATATACTGACTCTCTGTCTATCTAAGACGAGAGCCAAGAAGCCTTCTTTTTCTCTCTTCTCTTCCAATCAATAACTTGATCATCGGAGAGCCATCTTCGAAACAGCTCCAGGCAGTCCTTCTCACTATTGCTGTCATGTAGGCTCGACAGAATAGCGCCCAGTAATCGAGAACTACTTGCCAGCCACCACCATCATTTGTATTTAATTTTATTTCATCTCCACGACCCCGCAATCAGCGTCATATGTGGTAAATCAACTCTAAATACAACAAAGTGGATTACGTTGGCATCTAAGAGCAATAAAGGCGGTAAAGGCAACTAAAAAGCTCATGGAGAGTACCCTCACATGTCACGAACTCCGAGCGAGAAGGGAACAAAGCTATTGGCCGATGCGCTGAGGGCGACCTTGGCCCCTTTGGGCAAAGGCCAGGTTAGTCTCCTGACCGGCGATGAAGATTGTAGGGATACGATAATTAAGCTCATGCATACTGAAATGGAAAAAATAGGGCAAGTCCTCATGGCCAATAACCTGAAAATGCATGCCCAGAGGGCAAGTGAAGTGCCATTCGAGTTGAGGGCGGTCAAGCGACATGTCTAACCTTAGGGTGGTTCAAAGAGCAAACAATCTCTATTCTATTATGACAAGGCAGAAAGTCAGAACAACAGTCAAACTGTGACTATAAGATTCCACTAAGCTAAGTTAATTCTGGTGTGGACGTTCTCCATGATCTATACGCCAATCGAAGTCGAGGAGAAAGGGACATGCGGGTAAAACTGGTCACTAGAGCAGTGGCTGCTGCGAGATTAATCCTCCCACCGAGGTTGGAGGCCAAGTCCCCAAGGTTCACGTAGATGTAGGGTATTTTCCTTAAGCTTAAGTGACCTCGGGCTGAAGTTGTTCGAGAATCTCCCTTCAAGGTCAATCAAGAGTTTTCTCCAATTGTCCGAGTCATTCGTGACTCAGTTTGTCATCAACACCCAAGCACCGAAGGATGTGAGTTCTTTCTTGACACTCCAAAAGGAAAAGAACGAGATGATTCGCAATTAAAACAAGAGGTATTGAGAGTTATACAATGAGATTGAAGGGGGTTCAGAGAAGCTCGCGGTTGTCAGATACAAGCTCGGGCTTATTCCAGGTGAGAAACTTTAGGATGACTTGACACTTAACCCCCAAACCGACCTCAAGACCTCATGTCCCGAGGGAAAATATACACAAGGTTGGTGGACGATATTAAGCAAGCTGAACGAGCGGCAGGGACATCCTCCTGGGGATAGGGCTTAGTCAAACGGCGCAAGGAGAACGCGAAAGAGCGCGAAGGACAGGTAAGGCAAGAGTCCATGCGGTTTTCAAGGAACTGATATATAAGATCCTTGCTAAAATAAGACAATCTGTACTACAAGAAGCCTCCCCCAATAGGAGGAGATCCGAAGAAAAGAAATCAACAGTGGAAGTGTGACTACCAAGAAGAGAAGAGGTACAAGACAAAAAATTGCAAAGACTTGAAGTCTTTCTTGGATCAACTAATTCAGGCAGTACACTTGAAGGAATTTGTTGACCAAGGTCAGACCTAATCCAAGGTTTGATCGAGACAAGGAAGACGCCGACAATGCCTTGGACGAAAATCTCCCCATCAGGACTATTCACATGATAGGGGGTCCACATGACCCCGAGCTTGAGAATAAGATCTGGGGGGAGATTTGCATTGTCAAACAAACGAATGAGGTCCCCTCGGTCTAGCTAGCGGTCAAGAAGGCACGACAAGGCCCCTTTTGGAATGCTTTGTTTGATGCTTGCTCTTATGGGAAGGACGTAAGAATTTTGTCATATTGATTTTTTAAAATCAATTTTGCCATGTAGATTTTTAAAAAAAAATTTACTTGACTAGGGATAAAAATTCATCAGAAAATACTTTCCTATTACGTCTCTTCCAAATGCTCCAAAGAATGACAAAAAAATCAAAGGATATGTCCTGCCAGTCCTGCTGTTTGAATCGAATTAGCCAGTGCAGAAACCAATCATTAAAGTTTGAAAATCTATTGCTCTGCATACGAAGTTATAAGCAAGAGCCAAACAAAACCAGACAGGAGACATGGCATTGGCAGAGTATGTGATATATCGTTTCCTCTTCCTGCCCACAGAGAGGGCAAGCTGAAGAAATGGACTGGATTTGAACGACCGAGTTCTAGACTGGAAGTATGCCTCTAGCGCATTTCCAAATGAAAAATTTGACCCTCTCTTGCAGGTGTAATCTCCAATCATATTCCAGATCTTTTGATTCCCTTTGTGCCTTGACGTATTGTGGGGGGTGGGGGAATTTTGATGCTTGGTAT
>BRYF01000010.1:13205000-13212500 GCA_030159135.1 Actinidia polygama
ACGTCTCCCACGTAGATAGTTTATTTTCGGTCCCCTATTATAGGACTAGATAGTTTATTTTCGGTCCTCTATCATAGTTGTTCATATTGAAGACATTTGAAACATACATAGGTTTTGTTTATGATATCTTGTTACTCACCTCGCTTCTCGTGATTAGGTGCTAAGCAATGTGTTCCTACAAGTAAAAGACATACGGTGCAAACATGTCAATACTATATTCAATAATACAAGTGAAATAATTAAATTAATACAAAACTCTTGACTTAACTTAAGATACCCTCACTCTAAGTAAAAATCCCTTAAACATGGTTCTAAAGTCTTCGTATAGGTAGGTCGTGGGGTCTAACATACTTTGGGCAAAAATACAATGTTCTAAGAAAAAAGGCCAAAACTGCCTAAAAATTGGTCTGGCGTTCGAACGCTAGGTTTGACGTTCGAACGCTGGGCATTAAACATTCAACGTTTGAATGCTGGGTCTGGCGTTCGAATGCTAAAGCATAGGTTTGGTATTGTTCAAACGCTGGGTTTGGCATTCGAAGCGTTCGGATGTCGGCTGTACGCAGCAGCGGGAAGGCTATGAAACTTCACCAAAAACGCTCCAAAAACATCCAAAATCTCTCATGCTTCAAAGGGTTTAGAGATTTGCCTATTAGTATGAATATAACTCAAAATAAAAGAGAAAGGTCCACTAAATCAAAAGGGATCTATGATTGAATGTAAAAACCTCAAAGTTTTAACCCAAATCCTTAACATTGAGCTTCAAGCTCTAAAAATCAAAGTAAATAGAATTCAAAGGTGTCTATAAAACTAACATATATCTCATATATGCGCACATATACCCAAGTTAGGGTCTAACTTACCAAAGCTCAAAGGTGAAAAATGGCTTTCCTAATTTGGGTTGATCTTCCCAAGCTTTCCAAGCGCTCTCTCTCTTCCTCTTTTTCTTTTCTTCTCTCTCTACGTGTGGTGTGTGTGTGATGTAGTGTATGTGTGTGTGGGAGTGTATAAGTGGAGACACACATGGGAAATAATCCCATGTGTTCTCCCCAATGGTAAATCGTTTTCTCTTTTCTTTTCTTTTATTCTGTTACCATTTGAATGCCCATATTAGTGTTCGAATGCTAAGAAGGAATTCGGCCCTCGCGTTCGAATGCACTAAAGATGTGAAATCTGTAACTTCTAGCATTCGAATGCCAAGTGAAAATTGGCAAACTAGCATTTGAATGCTCATGTTAGCTTTCGACAATCCTGAGAGAATGAAATTCATTACAGGCGTAAACGTTCGAACTCTCCTATTAGCGTTCGAACGCTGAAAGGATTTGGCTTTAGTGTTCGAACGCTAAGAAGGATTCTGGGCAGAAAATTGAATTCTAAGGTTTTTAAGGTATTCTAACTTTAATTGGATTGCTTGACCCTTAAACTTCTAACAACTCACATTAATTATCGTACAAGTCATAATTTACATAATTAAGGGAAATTAACGGGTTCGGGGAATTACAGATAGGATTCTATCTCACCTCCCCAATCACATCCTGCTGTCGGTCTTGGGGGTAAGAGCCACTCCCTCATCGAGGCCCGAGGAAGGCTCTTCGCCCAACCTCAGTATCGTCCTGGGACCAGATGCCTCTATTCTGGGCATCCCCTTTATGGCCGAGAAGATATTACGGGGAGTGATTCCACCTGCTGACAAAGAGAAGATGGAAAAGCTCACCTTGGATTAGACAACCACCAAAATTTTTCACGTTATCGTCCAGGTACTACCTCGGTTCCGACCTCAATTTTCCCGCTGGTGTTTTATTTCATTTAGGACATCCTTAAAAAAATTTATTTGTAGCAAGTGCTTGTGCTTGGATCCTCCCTTGATGTTCGGAGCAAGGAAGTAAGAGAAAAGGCATCCCTCCAGCAAGGTCAGATTGCCTTTCTAAAAAGTGAGGTATCCCGTCTCTAGAAGCTGACGGGCGAGCTGGAGCAGCAATTGGCTGAGGCCCGAACTCGAAAACAACATGCTATCGACGAGCTAGCGAAGTTGAAGGACGATCGAGATGCCATTACCGACAAGCTAGAGAGGTCGGGGATTTTAGTGGTGGAGCTGAGGGAAACTTTGGCCCAAACCTCTGTTGTGGAGGAGTTCCAATCCTCACCTTACTTCTTGGGAGTAGTTGAAGATGCTGCCTCCAAGTACTTCGGAGAATGATTTGATTTTTGTAAACGATAGCTTCGTCGTCATCATCCCGGCCTCGCCATTGACTTAGAGGGCATGGGTCTTGATCACGGTCTGCTCGCTGAGGAGGAGGAAGAGGAAGAGAAGGAGGGGGAGAACGAGGAGAATGGGAAGAAGGATAATGACAACATTAACCCTCCTCCTGCTTAAACATTTGTAATTTTTTTTTATTTTTATGGAGAGTTGTAACCCTCAAAACTTTTAAATGAATGAAAATCTTTATTCCTCGTTCTCTTTTTCCTCAGTGTATATCTTTTGGTTGTACCGAAGTTATTATGAATCATTTAGAACGAAGACGATCACAATCTTAATTAACAGGTGAGATAAACATTGGCACCTCAAAAGTTTAGTCAAACGGAGATCCTTATTTGTTTTTTGTGGCGAATCAAAACTGTTAGACGAGGTTATGGAGATTTTCACATGGTGATATAAATAATCAAACATCTACAATGGCAATCAAGACACCTTATCATTTTGCAATGATGGGCGTTATTAATAACGGTGACATCCACAATGGCGATCAAGATGCCTTATCGTTTTTCAATGAATGGACGTTCTTGATAACGACAACATCCACAATGGCGATCAAGACGCCTTATCATTTTTCAATGAATAAACGTTCTTGATAACGACAACATCCACAATGGCGATCAAGACGCCTTATCATTTTTCAATGAATGGGCGTTCTTTATAACGACGTCATCCATAATGGCAATTAAGACGCTTTATCATTTTTCAATCAATGGGCGCCCTTGACAATGGCGATAACAGAGTTGAATGGTGATTTAAAACATCCAAAATTGGCAATATAAACTACTGGCGAATAATGGCGATGAAATCAAACTTGGAGAAATTTTATTACTTCTATGAAAGAATTTGGAAATCATTACAAGTGTTGGAAATTAAATCATGGAGACTGGCGATCACAAAAATGGCGATATCACATTGTTTTTAGGCAATCCCGCTCCCATGATGACTAAGAGCAGTACTGGTAATATTTTTTCAAATGTTTAGCGTTCTAGAGGTGAGGGAGGGCCTTCCTATTCATATCTTCCAACCAATAAGTCCCTGATCTGGATACTTTGATAACCCTATAAGGGCTTTCCCATATAGGATCGAGCTTTCTGGCGTTCAGCTCCTTAGTAGATAGGGTGACCTTTCTCAGGACTAAATCACCAAGTAGGAAAGATCTATATTTGACCCTCTAATTATAGTACTTGGTGACCTGATACTTGTAAGCTACTTGACGTACTTCTGCTCACTCCCTCTTTTTCTCAAGGAGATCAAGGTTAAGCCTCAGCTCGATTTCATTGCTCTCCTTATCGAAATTGATGTTCTAAAATTTGGCATCCCTATTTCCACCGGTATAATAGATCCTGTTCCATACACCATAGAAAACGGCATCTCACCAGTAAGAATTCTGCTTGTTGTATGATAGGCCCAAAGTATGCTCAACAGGTCGTCTATGCATTCGCTTTTGGATATTTCCAACCTTGTCTTCAAATTTCTCAAGATTGTCTTGTTGGTGATCTCTAACTGACCGTTTGCTTGAGGATGACCAGGCGAAGAGAAATGATGGGAGATGGCAAGGTCAGAGCAGAACTACCTGAATCTATCGTTGGCAAATTATTTGGCATTGTTTGAGATAATAACCTTAGGAATCCCAAACTAGAAGATGATGCTCTTCCATATGAAATTCCTGGTATTTCTTTTTGTGATTTTGGCGAGAGGTTCAGCTTCTATCCACTTAGTAAAGTAATCAATGGCGACGATCAAGAATTTTTTTTGTAATGGAGCTTGAGATAGAGTCCTAAGTATGTCTACGCCCCATTAAGCAAAGGGCCACAGACTAGTCATTGGGACCATCTCGGTGTGGGGGAGATGACTAACTGGAGCAAACCGTTGGCACTTATCACAATTTCTTATGTACATCACCGCATCTCATTCTATTTGTGGCAAAAAATAACCTTTGCGAATTGCTTTTCTCACCAATGACCTTGCCCCTGAATGATTTTGTAAATGCTTTCATGAATTTCTCTCAGAACATATTCTCCTTCTTCAAGTCGGGGACATCTAAGGAGGGGTCCTAAAAAAGATCTCTTATACAATATTCCATGGAGAATGCAAAATCTTGCAGACCTGTTTGGATACAGCGAGCTTGGAGTTTGTCTTGTGATAACGTGTCGTCCTGGAGATACGCGATAATGTCGTCCATCCACGTCGGGCCCGCTTCTATTTGACTGACTGATTTGGTAACCTCAATACATGGGTTTGGCAAAAACTATAGAGGTATACTCCTATCTGAGAGAAAATCAAAGGTTGAGACGAGGTTGGCTAGAGCGTTAACCTTCATATTCTCTTATCTAAGAATTTGACGAATTTTGAAGTCTTTGATCTTCCTAGACATATTTTGCAGCTCGTCTAAATAGGCCACCATCCTTGTGTCTTTAGCTAGGTAATCTCCTTGGACCTAATTTAGAAGGTGTCTAGGAAATCTACTTCTAGTTTCGTTGAAACTCTCAGTTCGGTGAGGAGAGCTTCATACTCAACTTCATTGTCAGTGGCTTTAAACCATATAAGAATAGCGTACTCCATCTGCTCGCTAGAAGGAGTTTAGAGAATCATCCTTACACCACTGCCATGCTAGTTTGATGACCCGTTTATGATCAACTTCCATTTGGCGAGGTCCTCATTTGTGTTTTGTCCTTTTGGAGTTTCCACCTCGGGCATATTTTTTTCAGGCTCCGGGGTGACGTCATGTGTGAATTCAGCCATAAAATCAGCCAAGGCTTGAGCTTTGATTGCCACTCTTGGCCTATAATCAATGTGGAACTCACTCAGCTCAATGGACCATTTGAGGAGCCTTCTCGAGGTGTCAGGTTGCTGGAGAATTTGCTTTAAGGGTTGGTCAGTCAACATAGCAATATGATATGCCTGAAAATTGTTGCTAAGTTTTCTGGCAGCGATCAGAAGGGCATAAGCAAGCTTCTCAATTTTTAGGTAGTTGGTCTTGGCTCCCATGCGGACTTTATTGACGTAATATACCGATTTTTGAATTTTATTCTCTTCTCAAATAGGTACTAAACTTACTGCTGTTGGCAAGATGGATAGGTATACGATGAGTTCTTCTCCCGAGGTATGAGTTGTAAGCAAGGGTGGTGATCCGAGATAATCCTTCAGCTATTGGAATGCTACGTTGGATTCATCATTCCACTAGAAAGCTTGATTTTTCCTCAGAATCTTAAAGAACAAGAGACACTTGTCAGCTAATTTGGAGACGAATCTATTGAGGGCAGTTACTCGCCTAATTAGCTGTTATACTTCATGGATGTTCTTAGGCGAGCTCATGGCAAGCAGGGCTTGAATTTGGTCTGTATTTGCCTCGATCTCCCACTTGGTCACCAAAAACCGAGGAACTTACCCGAGGAGACACCAAAAATGTGTTTGGAAGGATTTAGCATCATTTGGTGCTTTCTCGGGACACCAAATGCCTCTTCTAGATGGGCAATGTGATCTACAGCCTTAAGGCTTTTGAAAAACATATCATCGATGTACACTTCCATCGTTTTTCCAATTAATTCTTTGAACATTTTGTTCACCAATCTTTGGTATGTTGCCCCGGCATTTTTCAAATCGAATGACATGACTTTGTAGTAGTATAACCCCCTTTATGTAATAAAAGAAGCTTTTTCCACGTCGGGTAGATGCTTCTTGATTTGGTAATATATGGAGAAGGCGTTCATAAAGCTGAGAAGCTCATGTTTGGAGGTGGCATCAACTATTATGTCAATCTTTGGCAAAGGAAAACTATCTCTTGGACATGCCTTGTTTAGGTTGGCGAAGTCAACACATACTCTCCACTTCCC
This sequence comes from Actinidia polygama, assembly GCA_030159135.1. NCBI lineage: Eukaryota > Viridiplantae > Streptophyta > Magnoliopsida > Ericales > Actinidiaceae > Actinidia > Actinidia polygama. The sequence continues at coordinate 13,211,088 of BRYF01000010.1, forward strand.
CCCTTTTGGGGGGCGACGACAACGTTGGCGAGCCAATCCAGGTAGTGGGATTCCCTGATGACATTGGCCTTGATGAGCTTAGCCACTTCTTTTTCTATGATTTTCAGTCACTCAGGAGCGAACTTTCCTTTTTTCTGGCGAACTGGAGGATATTCAGGGTTGATGAATAATTTATGCGTGGCGACCTAGGGATCTATTCCTGAGACATCGCCCTACGATCATGCAAAGATGTTATAATTCTTCTTCAAAAATTCACTAAAGCACCTCATAATTCTTCGGTCAGCTCTGTCCCAATCATAATATGGCGATCAGGATGATTCGGATAAATAGAGGTTGGAGTAACTTCTTCCAAAGGTTTGGTGTTTTTCGACTCTCTGGGGTTCGTTAGGATGATTTCCTCCATGTCATCTCTCAATTCCCCTATCTCGGCATTGGCAATCTATAATTGCTATTGGTTGCTTAGTTTAGGAGAAGATTCAGCTTCATGGCCAAGATAAAGCACTATTTGACCACTTTCTGATCGCCTTTTACCTCGCCTATCCCTGTTGAAGTAAGGAATTTCATCTTCAAGTGATAGGTCGAAGTGATAGCCCTGGTTCCTCCTAAAGTCGGGTGACCTAGGATTGCGTTGTAAGGCGAAGGGCAATCTACTATAATGAAATCTTGTCAAATAGTGGTCTGGTGGGGCTTCGTTCTTAGGGTTATCGGCAACTTTATCCTCCAAATCTGACCAATTTTCATCTTGTCAAACACCGAGATGAACAAGATATCTACCGAACTCCCATTGTCAACCAGTATCCTTTGCACGTTGAAATTGGCGATGACAGCTGAGATGACCAAGGCGGCGGTGTGAGGGAGATGTAAGCCCCTCAGGTCATCATTAGTAAAGAAAATGGGTAATTGGGCTCTAGTTATAGGCAAGGAGAGATTATAAACTTTTCCTCTACTCGCCCATTAGCGCTTCTAGTGTGTGTCTTTCGAGACAAGCTCGAACATCCTCTTGATCCAACCCCACCATGGATTACCTGTATGTCCCCTGCAATTGACTTGTTGTCGCCATATCTCCTTTCTGGTGAGCCAGGTGGTGGGCAATCTGCAACATACCTCCTCAGATACCCCTTCTTAATAAGGTCGGCTATCTGTTCCTTCAATTGAAAACAATCTTCAGTGTTATGCCCGTGATCTTGGTGGAAGTCATAGTATTTGTTCTTGTTACTCTTTCGGGGATCGTTTTTGATTTTTCCAAGCCATTTAACGAATTCCTCATGCTTGATCTTTGTGAGCACCTAGGCGATGAGAGCGTTGAGAAGGGAAAAAATTGACTCAGGGTGGCGAGGTGGAGTACGAAGATGCTTGTCATTGGTTCGTCGCCTCAAATCTCAATCTGTCCTCTTGTTCCTTGCCTCATCCCTG
>BRYF01000010.1:13322500-13327500 GCA_030159135.1 Actinidia polygama
ATAAGGAAAATCTTCCTTTGTATCTCAATCTTCTTTGGATCCTTTTGAGATTTTGAAGAGCCAAATAAAGAGGTCTTCTCCAAATATTTTAGAATCTGAAAAAAAGCCCCCTCTCTCTCTCTCTCAGCAATCAGAAACTAGTCACCACATTCTAGAAAGTACCAAGAAAATGTCTGATATCAGAGAAAAAAATGATACAGAAGAAGAGAATGCAGTGAATGTCTGATTTGGATTCTTTTGCATATATGGATGCTCTGATTTCCACTTCAAACACCGATTTGGTGCACGAGGGTGTAAAATAGAGTTTATATCATTTGGCATATTTCCTAACAACATTATTTTTTAGACAATTGATGATCTATCATGCAATACACATAAGGGTCGATATTTTACATCTTTAGTTGATTTTTGTGCTCCTTAATTGTTGGTCCTGGGAATTCCAATTTTAAGGAGACAGACGCTTATTTTTCCTTTCTAATAGTACTATTTTCTCCGATTCCTAATATAATCACTTCGCTAGAAACTGGTCCAAAAGATCAGGAAACAAAAATAGATAAATACAATAGAACTCCAATTCTACTCTCTTTTTTCAAGGAATAGTTGTCTCTCCATTTGGATTATATGAAAAAGGAATCAATCTTTGTTGTTTAAATGTGGTGCAATCATTCATTAATATCCTAATGATTCAAGAATCTAAGATTATATATAAAGAATGAAACTTGTTTCAAGGAATTTTTGTAGGAAAAACAACCCATTTAGGAAAGAAACATCAAAGGGACTATTTCCACTCGACAAAAAGCATTTTATGAAAAGCATTTTAGAATTTAAGTCTGAATCAATTTTCAATTTATTCAATTTTTGTTTCATTTTACATTTAGTGGAATAATGGCCTGGCTTTCCACATTTTTAACAAATTATGTCTTTCTTCTTAGGCTTATGGGTCTTAGAAGAAGATTTTCTATATTTCTCCTTATAAGGTTTATTTTTCTTATGGGGTTTAGTTTCTTTAGAAGTTTTATAACTTCTATACCCTTTAGTTGTTTTTTTATAATACTTTTTGGAAACATATTTCCTATTTTTATCTTTTTTATGAGATTTATGATAACTTATGTGTGGAATATCCACTGCAAATTGGTCACAAAATTGTCCTAGCTCTTTCCTATTATTTTTATTTTGTTTTTTCATATCTTTCTATAATCTAAAATCATTACAGAGTTTCAATCCTTCTTTTACAATTACAACTACTAATTGGTCATAAGTGTAAAGATCAAAATTAATAGTATCTTTATCATCCTGTAATTCTATTCTTACCCTTTCAGCAAAGTTTTTAGGTAAGCCATCAAAGAACGTAGCTTTCCTGAATGCTGAATTAGCATCTTGTCTATTTATGACCTTAGCTAAGAACACATCTTTATACCATCTAAAATGTGCTAATAATTTGCACTTTAGATTAAGTAATACATATCTTTGGCTTTCAGCATTACTGCTAATTGTACCACAGAAATAAAAAATAATTGATTGAACAAGAGTGTAAATAATATCAGGTTTACTGAATTCTACACCTTGATCATCAAATTCTATTTTGATTAAATTAAGAATCTCATTCCTTTAAGATTGAGTGAGATAATTTTTTCACCATTCTTTTAAGGATCCTGTAAAGCCACACATTAACATTGCAGCATATCTTTTTCAAAATTATGGTTATTTAAATATATTGTAGAATACATCAATAATTGATGCATAATATGCTCAATCTGATATTCATTCATACCATCAATATTTCAAGTATAGATTTGCGTATTTGAAAAACTTGCTTGTGCTATATTAAAAATTTTCTCATATAACAGATCCTGAGGAGTTGGTCATGGGTAGTAATATCTCCCCGATGCAAAAAATTGAGAAAAATATTTTTCCCTATATTCAATTTTATTAAATTGATCATTATATTGTATATCTTAAAATAATGTTTTAAGATTATTTGTATCAATTTCTTCCTGATTTTCATGTGGTTGATGCTTAAGCATATTAATACTTAAGCCTTTTAATTTGGTTTGTAATTCACTAATAAATTCATTATATTGTTGATTATTAATGAATTTAAAATTATTAACTTTTGGTAGAGGTTTTATTTTTACTTCTTTAATCTTAGAGGAAGTAGGAACAGTATCTTGTTTCTGTTTAGAGACAAGTTCTGGTTCATTATAAATTTTCTCTACTAGATTTTGAATTTGATTTTCAATTCTAGTAACTTGGTATCCTAATATTTTAAGGTGTAAATGGGTAAAATTATTTTGTTTTATCCATTTTACATCTCTTTCTCCTTCAGCAGTGTGAAGAAAAGCTGAAGCCTTAAAAGTTTGCATTTCTCCTTTCTTATCCAACCCACCTTCAATAATTAAGGAGGTCGTAGGAGGGTGAATTGCATTAACAACTTTGTTCTCAGTTGTTAACCAATTAACAACAAAATTTTCTAAATCATTCAAATTACTTTAAAAATAGCTTTCTTTATTAAAGTCAAAACTCCTATTTCGATAAGATTCTAAAAACCATCAGGGAAAGGTATCAAATCTTGTACCTCCTATAAATAGAGATAATATTCTCTTTTAAAATAATTAATTAAATCTTGATTATAAGTGTTTCTATACAACTCTACGAACCCTTTATATTGAGGTTCTATAAGATTCAATCTCATTTTTTGTTTTATTATATAATCGTATTCACCATCAATGTTAAATAATTTTTTTAACATCATTAACTAAAATTTATTTCACTAGCAGAAGGAGAGAATCTTCTCCTAGTATTACTATGCTCTTATATCCATGGAGAATGATCTTTCTTCAATCTAGAATATAAGATTGATCCTGTACTAGATTAGGATAATAATTTGAAATATAATTTTAATTAAAATTTAAATTTTTATCGTCTTTAATGAATCTATTAAGCGTTAGATTACAAACCTATACTTTTTAGTTATTTGATCTTAACCAGATAAATCTAAAAATGCAAAGTAAGAATTTTGTTCACGTTTGAATTTTTTTTACTAAAGATAAAGATTTTAGTTTATTTATCAAGTAAAAAATATTTTTTTTTTGTCTTTAATATTTTTAAAAAAATAGATAATGAAGTAATGGAAGGAGAAACTAATGGAAGTCAAATTAGCAATGTTTTGAAAATCGAACCGTTCGATCGGGTGAATGGGTCACTAGTTCACTCATCGGATCAAATTGAAATTAAATCGTGATGTCATAATTACATCATTAATAATTTTTAAAAATATAGATATAAATAATTTGTTTGGCATTACATCAACCATCCTAATATTAACAAGATGAAAAGTTTTACAAAAAAAGTTAAAAAAGAATATATAAAATAAAGGTATAAAAGCTAAAAAGAAATTAAGATATAATGAACAATGTAAGTCATAAAATAAGTCTATGCTAGATGGCATATGGTGCCACATGTTATTTTTGAGGTCTCAAGTTCAACTCCCTCGTGTGTTGGGTTGAACGGTTCACCGGTTGGACCTGTGGTTTAGATTGATTAAGTGAATTTAAGTCGGTTTTTGAGTTAAATAGTTATTTAACCTAACTCATACAAAAAATTTGACTAATCAACGGTTTAACCGGTCAAATCGGCCGGTTCAGTCTTGTTTTCAAAATATTACAAATTAGCCAATGAGTTCTCACCAAGTACAGGGTATTTCCATTTCAAAATATATTGGTTCAACAATATTGTAACATGTTACCTTTTAATTACTACTGGTGGTTAGAGTCCACGCGATGTGTGTGCAGAATTGATTCTTGAAGTGAATTAATTTTAATTATTTTACTATTTTTCTCTAATAGTTATTTTAACCATGAAATAGCAATTAGCGGAAATTATGATTGTAGAAGTATTTTTTGCATAAAAAGTATAAGTCGGCTTCCCATTGTGTTTATACCAAATTAGGGTGAGCTGCTCCTTTTAGAATAGTATAGATTAAAGCCAACTTGGGCCTCATAAAACTTTTGATTTGATTTTTAACTCCCATTTACATGCTATTAATTTCAATGTTGTGCCAAACCATATGAGAGGGTTGTGAAGATTGGAAATATTGGTCTACCAAATTAGCAAGTTCATTGGCCGGTTATCGAGTTATTAAAAAATATTATACTTTCTAATTACTCTTGACGAAAACAATATGAAAAATATTAAAATTTATTTAAATTTGAAAAACAATCAAATAAAAATAAAAAAAATTAACTAATTCGTTGAGTAAAAATATTTTTTTATTGAAGTTATTTTCAAATTAGGTAATTTTGTTTAATATTTTTAGACTTCTTTTGTCAAGAGAAATTAAAAAATTGTAATAATTTGATCATTAAAAAATTTACTAAAAATAAATAAAAAAACTTAAAAAATTAAATTTCACTGACCTTCCCTGAAATGTCTTATAAATACAATCACCTCTCATGTTTTTGAAATGAGTTCGACGTCCCTTATCTTTTAAACTACTGTAAAAATTTTTCAGTAGATAATTTTTATACAAAAGTATTTCCCTTATATTTGAGGAATCTAATCTTGTACACCAATTAAAATAAAATAATATTTTTTAAAAAATTAAGTTAAAAAATTATTTTTTATGTACTTCTAATCAAAATGTACATAGAAAATAAAACTTTGTTATCAATAGTTATTTTAAAATTTATCCTAATATTTTACAATTTTAAGCGTTCTTAATCTAAACATAAAAAATATATTGCATTTTTAATTTTTATTTTAAAAATGAGAATATTTATTTATTTTAATGAGTGTATTGAGAAAAAAAAATTTGAAGTCCTAAATCTAAAGTTAAGTTTGTCATTTTTGTTCAAAAATTTATGAAAAATCTTAACAATAGTTTCAAAAGTAAGGGAGATTAATGAAATTTTAAAAACTACAAAGAAAGTGATTGTATTTATTAGAAACCTTAGGAGAAGTTAGTGAAATTTACAAAAATAAGCTACATGAAAAATCTTGAC
>BRYF01000010.1:13340000-13355000 GCA_030159135.1 Actinidia polygama
GCGGTGGCGGAGCGGATAATTTTTTTTTTTTTTTAAAAAAAAAGTGGCAGCGGCGCTGCCGATCGGTGATACATAGGCCCGCCACTGGCCCCAATGATTTGAGTCATTCTTATTGTTCGGTTGCTGTGCACAAATCATCTCGATCGATAATTGTAAATTACATCATATTTGTTTTCAAAAAAGTGAATGTTTTTTAAAACAAAACAAAAAATCCTACATACTTGTCGTCCATTTCTTGCAATACAGCCATTAGAGCAATCTTATTTCTCTTCATAAATAATTTATAAACTGAAACTACAAAGAGTAATAAAATAAATAGCTTTTGAATTATGGATATGGGTCTCATGGTCACTCCTCTACGCCCAAACTGAAGCACACTTACCTTTTATTTCAAACTTTTTTTCACAATAAATTACAGAGTTTCATAATATAAATAACTACATAACGAATTCCATCTTTTTTTTCTTTTGTGAGTTTTGAGAATATTAACCATTTCTTTATTTTCGGACCGCCTGGAAAAGAATGGGCTTCCCAGTGATCCACAGCAATTTCGGGATCATGTATACCCATAATACACCCATCTATTAAGCCCAGATAACATGGGCTAATCCATTATGGACTATACTAAGACTTCTGCTGAACGGTAGGTGATGTTGGGTTTTGGGAGAAATTTGTTGGTTGACAAAAATGAGGAAATCAAAGAAGGTAGTAGAAGAGTAAAGAAGCAGAGGAAAAGTAATTGAAATAGATTCAATCGAACTGCTCAGATACCATATCAAATATAAAAACTAATATGAAATAGAAGAATGAATAGAGAAAGGATTACACGAGAGGGGTTTTACGTTTCGGTCATGATGGTTGAGATCAATAATATTATTTTCATTTAATCAAATAGTTATACATCAATATTTATAGACTAATCCAAACACTATCTTAACATTGAAATTCAAGAGAGATGATAAACAATATCATAATCTTTGATAATATATATTTTTTATAATATAGAAAAAAATTATTATGCAGTTATTATTGTATAATAAAAAGACTTGACAACGTGTCTTTACTTATATTATAAAAATTGATTTGTAGCATACTGTAGGTGAAATGTTGTAGTGCTTGTGGATTTTTTTGAAATGCTTATAGATAAGATCAGTTTTTGTTGAACTAGATGGTTGGGAAGTAGAATTAAAATATTGATACCCAAAAGAATTTATTGCTAAATAAAGTTCTCAAACCAATAAAGAATTTATTAAAAAAGAGTTTATTAAGTTCAAAATGAGTCTAATGTAGACAAAGTCGGCTAAACTCGCGTCAAACTTTTGAACCGGAGCAGATCAACATCTGATCGATAGTCACTCTTGATCAGAATGATCTGAGCAACCTCTGACCTTCGGTCAATCGATTTTGGTCGAGCAAAAAATTCACAAATTTAATTCTCATTAAGGATTGGAGAGAGAATGGAAAAGCCAATTAAAAACAAAAATAAGAATTAAATTTGGGACATTCATCCTTAAATCCGCCCTATATACCACCCAGTGTACAAATTTAAGCGACTTAATATTTAACAGATCACGAAACGACATCGTAAACGCCGGCAACACATGCTAACGACGGCGTAGTATCTGACTACTTCCTTGGAACATTGGAACACGTGTAGTTTGACGATTCTTTTCGATGCGTAGGTCATACTGACGGGAAGACCCTATTGCGCACGTGCCACACACATATCGCCAATTCGCTTTTTTTGATCAGTGGTGGTCCCCGACATTGCCAACGTGATTATGGTCGATTGGAAAAATTACTCACTGCCACTGGTCGAAGAAAAACAAATGTGTTGAGCTTCTTCAGCTGCATGTCAAGTGCGCAAATGTTACAATGGTCAACGTTTTTTTTAATATATTTTTTATGTTTTCTCTTTATTTTTAGTAAATTTTTTATATAATTTTCTTATTTTTTTAATTTCTCTTAATAAGAAAAGTTTGAAAATGTATAAATTTTTATCTAATTTAATTTTAAAAAAAATTACTAACAACAAAAATGTCATTTGTACTCGATAAATTAGCTTTATTTTGTCTTTTTTTTTAATTTTAAATTTAAGTAACAATTTCAGATACATCTTATAAAATAAGCACCGAAAAATTATAAATATGGATCAAAGGCTTAATTTTTTTGATTAAGAACAAAAAAAATAAAACCAAAAGAGTTAAAAATCTATAAAATTTTTTTTTATTAATTTCACTCTTCCTTTTCTCTAATTTACATCATGATCACCAAAACCATTTTAGAAAGTGAATGAATAATAAAAAAGTTGATATGTTATTTGGTTTTGTGAATATGACATTGCAGTAGTAGAGGATCGGAATATTCAATATATTAGTATTTTAAAAATGTAACTAACTAAAAGTCAGTTTTGCTATTAGCAAAATGACGTGAGAGCATTTATTGAGAAACACTATCGCCCAAAAAATCTAGATAAAAAAAATCTCATAATTTAAAATGATATCTCATGTATTCAAGTGAATCTGAATTATTTATTTTAAATTTTAAAAAAATTTGATTCTAAATTCTTGCATATATATCAGCGTTACTAAATTTGAGATAAATTATAACTCAAAAATTATTTTTTATGTTAGCAAATTATATTTTTAACAATAACTACATCAGTCTCTCCATTTAAAAAAATATTAAATGAATAATTTTAGTTATTTTTAATTAAAAAACTATATTAAAATTAAAATTGAATATTATTTTAGCTAGCCTAATATGAGGCTCCGTTTAGAACTAGCTTATTTGAGCTTTTGGACTATTTTTTTGCTTAAAATAAATAAAAAAGCAAGTCAGATTTATTTTTTTTTCTTTTTTCTTTTTACTTATTTGCTTATTTTTATCTAAATAAAGGCAAAAAAGCAAAAAAATAAAAAAATATTAACTTTTTTAATAATAAACTTAAAAAAAACTTAAATTTTAAACATTATCAAACGAAGCATGAATCCTAAACAATCAAACGAAATTAGAATTTGTGTAGTTTTTTTTTTGCTTAGAAAAGTAGTAAAAACACAAAAGACCCCACGCAGAGAGATAAGCTGTTTTTGAACACACGTGGGACCCTATGTCATCGGACAGTCATATATGGTACGGTTTTTAGTGGGATTGAAGCGTGAGGCAGCTAGCTACGTCTACACACGACTACAGCGACACCTAGGTCTATAAACCAGACTGCTGCTACTACTTAAATCTGCATGTCTTTTACTTAGGGTGGTCCAACAAACATTAGGGTCCATGTTTATGCTCCAGATCATATAAAGCGGAAGTGAGAGAGAGTACATGATAGCGTCTTCTGTTAACATGTCTTGAGAGTGAGAACGTCTATGTTATATAATTTTTTAATTAAAATATATTATATATTTTGAGAGCGGGAGCGGAACCTCGATAAAAGTACTATGTGACTATGTTTATGCTTCCGGGCATAAATTGGCCATCCATCCTAGTTGCTCTCTTATAAAAAAATCTTAAATGGATCCATTAGGGTTTTAAAAACGGAAGATATCAAATTACATGTGTTGTGTTTTAAGGATTTTTTTTTTGTAAGAATTAATTAGTTTTGTCAATATTAGGTCGTCGATGGAAATTGACGGACCAAATTAATGAGCGATAGACATATATATATATCGAAGCTTTTAATGCCACGAAATGCACCTCTTGCCAAAGTTACAATTTCACCCTTATACTTAATTTGACTTCTTCTTTATAATTATATTTCCTAATATACCCTTTATGTGACTATTGGGTTTACCATTCAATGAAGATAAGCATTTGATGGATGGTGCTTTTGAGGCATAGGAAGGCATCCAGGTACATTTTAGAATAAAAAAGGGTAGATTGGTAAATAGAGGTAATAGTGCTTAATGACTGAACTTACGAGGGTGAAAATGCAATTTTGTCTGGTGGTGCATTTTTGGAGCATGGCAAGTGGGGTTAATTGAGCCCGCTGAAAAAAAAAAATTACACCACTATTCTAAATATAATTTATCATAAATATAATTTTGACTCCACAAAAAATTAATAGTTTATTATAAATTTTATAATTTTAACTCCGCTAAATATAAGTTTTGACAATTTTAAATTCTTTGAACCTACCGTCCATTTGTTTTATGATTTAGAAAATGCGGGAGGCAAGGAAGTTGATGGAAGTTATGACTAGCAATTGCATGCCCCAAGAAGGATGACCATGAACAAACCAAAAAAAAGCAACCACGTGACCTTGGCTAGGATAATGGAGGCAAGATACCAGGCAAGCTTTGATCTGTTAAATACTCCTATTGAATTGGTTTATAAATTAATGCTACACCCAAACAACTTCATTAAATATGCTGGGTTGAGTTTTAATCCAAGACAGACATCCGTTTTCTGTTTATAAATGCTAGACACAAACAACTTCATGAATCAACCTACTACGTGAATTGCAATACACATACATACATACATATATATGACTATAGGGCCCCACTTCAGGATTGGAACTAAATATATATCAATTGTTTATATATACTAGTTGGAGTATGCCCGTGCTATGCACGGGCGAACAATTCAATCAACTAAGAGGATTAAAAACATCCAACGTTCAGCAAGGGGCAAAATGGGTACCAAAAAAATAAGAAAAAAAATGGGTAGAGAATTTATCGGCCAAAAAAAAGATAAAATTGTAAAAAAAAAATTGGGTAGGAACCAAATCGGCCAAAAAAAATTTTTTAAAAAAAAGGTAGGGCCAAAATGGTGATCTTTGTTATTGTTCACTCAAAATTAAAAAAAAAGTGACAAAATCGGAAAAAAAAATAAATGGTGGTCAAAAAGTAAGGGCAAAATAAAAAAAAATCGGTACAAAAAAGGGGCAAAATCGAAAAAAAAACAAAAAGTGGTAAAAAAGTAGGGGCAAAATTGGCAAAATAAAATTAGATAGGGGTAAAATCGGCAAAAACAAAATTGGGTAGGGGCAAAATAAAAAGAAAAAAGATGTTAAAATTTTTTTTTTGGTAAGGGGCAGAATTGCAAAAAAAAATTAACCAGGAATTAAATTGATAGAACGAAATGATCGAAAAGAAAAAATGGTTAGGGGGCAAAATCGAAAAAACAATTGTGGTAAATGAGTTTATATATATATAGGGAAAAAATCAAAAAAAAAAATATAGGGGTCAAATCGAAAAAAAATATAGGGGAAAATGTGGAACAAAATGGTTAGGGGCAAAATGAGAAAAAATATAATTTACAGCAACTATAGGGATAAAACTGCAAAAATTATAAAAATTTTGGGATCAAATTGACAAAATCAAAAAGTTTAGGGACCAATATGAATATAACCGAAATGTAAGGGTATCAAATGTAATTTACAACTATAGGGGCCAATCTGTAATTATCAATAACTCTAGGGACCAATCTGTAATTAACAAAAAATATAAGGACCAAATTATAATTACTAAAAATTCTAGGGACTGAAACTGTAATTTACCTGAACAAAATTTGAAGTAGGGGCAAAATTGGAAGAAAAGTTGGTGGTTCAAAAAATACTGTTCACTCACATTTATATTATATAGATATTTTTTATAAACAATAGACCCAAAAACTTTTCACATTTTGAACGTGATACATTATAAGTTTATTTGTAATACTATTAAAAGAATCGGAGTTCGTAATTTGTGATTGACATCATCCAAACTCCAATCCGATACTCTATTTTAAAAAAGACCAAAAAAATAGTGTCATTTGCCTAGTACAAGAAAAGAAGAATACAAGTCCTGTGTCAGGAATTAATCAAGATTAAGAAATAAGAAAACGGGGAAAAGTAAACGGCTTGTAGGTAGAGGTGGAGTCATAATGAATGTTCAATGGGGTTAAAAGAGTTAAAATTTATGATTAGTGAGATTAAAAGAGCCAGAATTTATGTTCAGTGAAGTCAAAATTATAGAACTTATAAAATTTAGGACAAATTACTAATTTTTGTTGAATCAAAATTATAATTATGATAAATTATATTATAAAAAATAGTTTTTTTCTTCTTTTCACTAGAGTCAATTAATCTCACTTGTTGCTACTATGTGCCTCCACCACTGCTCGTGGGGGCCAAACTTCTAGTTCTCCAAAAATTTAAAGACGCAAGTCCAAGTTCTAAAAACACAAGTGAGGTCAAACACCCACTCCGCCCTCTTGATTAAGGCCTAATAATTTTTGAAAAATAAAAAATGGAATAATTGCAGTAAAGTTTGTAAACTTATTTAAATTATAAGCGATTGTTTTTCTTTAAAAAAATTCTCGTTTTATGTTCTTATGTGTATTTGGTATAATGATAAATTTATCATTACACAAAAAAAAATATAAAAAAAAATTATAATGTATAAAAATAGTAAGCTTAATTGAAAAACATAATAGACATAAGAAATTATATATTCGTAATACATTATATTTTTAGTTGAAAAACCTAGTGAGAATTTTATTATTGAAAATTGGTAATGAATTTGTACCGTTGCGAAATTGATTTGAATTGTGAAATTTATATTTAGGGTTTCGAATCAGAAACATTCATAATAATATCTTGATTTTCAAATTTGTAACTTAAGCTTTTCGGTTATGTTTGATCAGCTTTTGTTATTTAGAACTTAGATAGAAAATTTTAATGAGTCAGTTTTTATTTGAGAATAAGTCCAAACTCATAAGAGCCGGATCTAAAAGTCCCAAAAAAATATAAGAGCCATACTTAGCAAGAGCTTTATTTTTAAACAAAACAAATGAGAGTCCCATAGTGATTACTTTTGGGGTTTATGCCGCTTATGCCCAAGACTGGCTCTGATTATAAGATAGAAAATATACTGTTATTGATGTTAAATTTTATTTTAATTTTAATTTATGTGCTAAAGATGCGTATTTAACTCACTAATAAATAGAAGCATATATTTTGCAATGTTGGATCATAAATAAGTTTAGAAAAATATTACAATACACGTCACACACAATTTTGCACATATTGTGTGACTAAAATTTTATCGCGTCAATATTTGTTACTAGTCAAATCGGTTATTTTGTAAGTCAAACTCGATTAAAATATAATTTAACAATAAATTTCTATTAAAATAATTTTTGATTCATAATATAGCCACAAATTTTTATAAAACGTTTATGATTATATCCATAAGAATTCATAAACAAACCCATAAAGATTCATAAAATTTACCATATATACCAATAGAATTCATAACAAATTCATTCATAACAAAATATCTTATAACAATGGACACAAAAATTTATAACAAAATCGATTCAATTCATAACCAAACTAATAAAATTCATAAAATCAGATGAATTCTATTTTTATTGGTGGGTTCCATGATAATTAATGCTTTCATTATTTGAAGACACACTCATTCACTACAATGACCATAAATATTCATAACCAAACCAAACCAATTTATAATCAAACTACAATATATGATAAAGGCGCCAACACATATTTCAATGTGGATCCCACATTTAGATTAAAATATAATTTAACTATAAATTCTCATAAAATTAATTTTTGATTCATAACACAACCACAAAAACTCATAAAAAAATATTATTATATTCATAAGAATTCATAACAGAACCATAAAGATTCATATACTTACCAAACATACCAATAGAAATTATAATAAATCTATTCATAACAAAATATTTAATAACAATGGCCACGAAAATTCATAACAAAACTAATAAAATTTATAATCAAATCAATACGATTCATAAAAATAAATTTAGCCTACTACTCAAGTTGTCATTACTAGCTATTAATTTATTTAAATATCCCTAGAAAAGTTATCTTTTAATGACTATTAAGTGAGGTGTGCACCATACAACCCGAAAAAGGGGCGAGTATTGTAGTTTTTTGCCATAAGTTTAATCAAAAAATAAGTTAAACCTTTTTTAGTTGTTTCGATTTTTGACTTTTTTTTTGCTTTCCGTTAACTTTTTTTCAGTGTTTGATTAAAATTTTACATTTTTCGGTTCTTACTAATGATAAGAGTCCAAATATGTAATTTTTTATTTTATTTTGAGAAAAGCTTACTATAGACAATTTTTTTTGTTGATGAAAATGATATTTTTTCGTCTTTAGTGAACTTTTTCCCAAATTAAGTAATTTTATATATTTTTGAATTCCTCTTTTCAAGAGTTTCCAAAAAAGTAAAAAACAATTGATCAAATGGTAAAAGAAATCACTAGGAACAAAGAAACAAAAACCGAAGCAACTAAAAAAATTGCAAAAAACATACCTCAAACAAGGTCTTACTTTTTCTGCTCTCTATAAATTCATGCATAACCTTGTCAAAGTTAAAAAAATAAAAAAATAAACAAATTTAATTTCATTAGATTTATTTTTTTTTAAAAATAATTTATTTTTGTAAATTCATCCATAAATTTATGAATCGAAATCCCTTAGACTCCGTTTAGAGGAACGTGTTTTAGTTTTAAGTGACTTGTAAAACTAGATTGACTGTGTATTAAAAGTAAAAGACATGTATTTTTTCAATAACTATAAACCTTAGTACGAAAGATTTAAAATAATCATTTCAAATCTATAACAAAGATCTCAAAATCAGGATCCGTTTGGGATAAAAATATTTTATATGTTTTTAACTGTTTTAGTTTTTGAATTTTTTGTCTCTAGTGAATTTTTTTACCATTAGATCACAATTTTATAATTTTCATATCTTTTAACGAGAGGAGTCCTAAAATTTTAAATTTACATCTAATTTGAAAAAAAAGACCAAAAATACTATCTTTATTAAAAAAAAAAAAAACTCGTCAAGAGCAACCAAAAAAGTTTAATCAAATGACTAGAAAATTTCACACAAAAATTTTTTTTTACCCATATCTCAATGTTGAAATCCATTTACAAATTACCAAATCAAATCTAATTTTTGGCCCAAGAAAGAAAGTACGACAATAGATTAGAAAGGATCAAAGGACACTAACATTTACCACGTTAATTTCAAATCTTGAAGTGAAAGTCAAAACTTCCGTTGTTAATTTTCCATGATTAATGTCCAATGTTAATTTCTATCAAATTTACCATGATTAAAGATCATGTTTTTTTCTATTTTTTTAATTATTATTAGCATCAGCACCTTTGGTGGTAACATTACAGTTATTGTAAGGGGACAAATTATACAACTCAAAAATCTGGTCTCGCTAGGTCAAGGACTCCCACCGAGCTATCGTCAAATGACAAGATCGGTAATCCCCTACGCCGGAGCTCGACACAGACACTGTTGAGTACTAACCTTGCTAGGGTAGGGGTCCTCGTCGGGCCGTCGTCATGGAACGAGCTCGAGAAATCCCCCACACCGGAGCTCGGACTAGTCACTAGAAGATACCGTCTAAGCTAATGCCTTCGTTATGTTCGAAGTGCCGCCGTAATAACAGCACTGACAGCTTGGGCGAGGGGCAACAACAGGCAGCGTTCCCAATGGGCAATGAGGAACAGAAGGTGACTTGCACATCAGAGCTCCTTCTGATAGCCCGCATGCCCACATAGGAGACGTCGACAATTGATCATGAGCTACTAACCACGCCGTAGGGGCATAGCTAGGTTAGTCGCCTACTCATTGACATGGTGGTTGACGTGTACAAGTACGCGCTAAGCTGCAGTCAGATGAGCGACAAGACAAGTAGCGCGTCGAGCCACACACTGAGTTAAGGTATAAAAGAGAACATTGTGGTTCTAAAAGGGGACTCTGAGAAGAAGACACATACGCACTTTCTCTCTCTATGATTCCAGAGATCTAACTTAACCGTCGAAGGGTTGTTTCCTAGAAACAGTTCCGGCGGCCGGTCTCACTGTTCTTGTGCTTGCAGGCAAAGCGTCGCAGGTCAGTCGCCAAGGAGGTCGGAGCTACCCAAATAACCATTGGAACGGTGACGAGTGTCTATCCTCGATTTTTTCTACCCTCTTCATATACTCACCACCCCACAGTTATTACCATTTTCAAATGAAAGAAACGCTCCCATTAAATTTACATGGTTAAAGCAATAGTTTAGGCTCCTTCCCATCAATAAACCATGATTAAACCATATCTTTCTTAATTTCATTTTCTCTCACTTCTGTTTAGTAGAGCTTCGATGAGGGGCTTGGAGAACCAATTGGGTCAGTTGGCTACTCTTGTTCATTTTCAAATATTGTAGACTTATGTCATTTTCAGTTGGCCAATTGGGTCAGTTGGCTACTCTTGTTCATTTTTAAATATTGTAGACTTATGTCCAATTTAATGTAATATTATATTCTCTTACTGCTTGTAATAAAAAAAATCAGGAACGTAGAGAGAATTTCAAGCAAAGCTTTGGAGAATGCTTTCAGAACTCTTGGCTTCATGTTTTTCTTCTTCCATGACGAGAGCCTTTATTTATAGGCTCAAAAAATGTGTGTTAAAATTTGGAATATTCAAATCAGTCTATGTAATTTCCAATTAATATGAGATTTTGTCTCCTTTTGATTTTTGACCAAAAAAAATAAAATAAATTTAAATTTAGATTATCATTGATTTCTAAATAATATCAACCTGGGCTCAAAACATATGTAGGGCTATTTGGTTAGTCCATATAGTCAAAATGGGTTGACCCTTTAATTTTTTGGTGATTCATTTTTTTGGACTGGATTCTTGATTTGATGGGATCATGACTTTTGCATAATATTTGACTATGGTCAAATTATTACTTTAAAAATTACAAATGCAAAATATAACTATCATTCCATCTATATATCCCAATTCATTTGTCCAGTTTTTTAGATTTTAAATTTTTAAGTAGCTAGTCAAATATATAATAACCCTTTAACAATTTAAAGCGAAAAAGTGGAATTATCAAAAATTGAGACGAAATTAAATGTAAAAATTTACAATATTTTGATGATTATTTTTCTGTTGATTCAAATTCGATCCTTCTCTTACCTAAACTAAACCACCTTCCAATTTCACTTACCCAAAGTAATATAAAACAGTTCAATGGAATCATTGAGTAGAATAAGACAATACATTCTTTGTCTTTCGCTTGTTCCTTTTCCAGAACCCAAATGCATCAAGGAACCTTACACGAATGCCATGAAATTAATGAACAATGATTTTAAATATGTCTCATGAATTATATACAAGGTCAAATACGTGGAATCATAATAATTGAATGGATCAACTTCACTTTTACCCCTTAGAGTTTGACTCAAAATTCACTTTAGTCTTTATAATTTTAATTTAAACAAAGTAAACCTTTTAGTTTTAGGTCAGTTGCAATGTTAACTAACGTTGTTAGATTTTTGGACGGAAAGGTTGGACTAGAAGGACTAAAGAGAAACTTGATTCAAACGATAAGGGATAAAAGTGAAATTGACACTTAATATTTTTTAAGAATTTTTTTAGCATATAATCGATTTTCTTTACTATTCTTTCTTTATCTAATTTTGAAAGAATATGTGTGTGTGTGTGTGTGTATTTACTTATTTACTTTTTAATTCCTCTTATTAACCTCAAAGTTGTAATATAAATTAAATAAAAAAAAGTTCACCAAATTTTGTCTACACCATTTTTTCCCCTAATTTTATAAAAAAATTATACTTTTTATTTGCCTCTATACCAAAAAAATTTAAGAGTTAAAAAAAAAAGAAGCTAAAAAAAAGTTCACTGAAATAAACAAGTGCCTTAATCTCATGTAGAATGTAAAATTATTAATTTTTTAATTTTGTTAACAAGTATCCTAAGAGCATCAATTAACATGTTTGTATACTTTATATGAGAGTGTGTGCTATGTGCAATGTACAATTAATTTTAATATTATTTTTTAATACGATTAGAAGCTAATATATTTCTTAAAATAAAAAAAAGGTCAATTTCACTTTTATGTTTGAATCACAAATTTCATTTTAGTCATAATATTTTCACATTTTTGTTCAAAATTCTAACACCGTTAAGCATGGGGTTAATATTGCAATGGATCTTAAACTGTAAGGGTTACTTTGTTCAAATTAAAACTATGAAGACTAAATTAAAATTTAGGTCAAACTCAAAGGAGTAAAAGTGAAATTAACTCTAATCTAATTCATCCAACTTGAACAATTAATAATTCACCTAATTAAATTCAGTTCATCTGTTCACAATCTCCATGTTCAAAGCCTCGGCCTGTCCTTCCAGACATAATGTTAAGAATACAATAAGAATAATGATTGGTACACATTCAAAAGCGGGTGTGTACAAGATACATTCATTTTGCTCTCTTATAAATAAGTGGAACCACCATAATTAAAGTTTTTAAAAAAACGTGAAAACCCTAATTAAAACGGTTCCTACCTATTTTGTGAGAGAGCAAAAATAGATGTGTCTTGTACACACCCAAAAGTGTACCTATCACTACTCATACAAAATGGTGGTTATATGAGAGCTGTTTATCACAAACCCCGGACCCGACACGGGGTGTGTGATGATGTGACGGGGTGTCTAAATTTTTGGACAACTTTATCCTTCTCCTCTTCTCTCCCTTTCATCTATTAATTTTTTTTTTCTTTTAATATAATCTCTTAATTATTTATTAAAAAAATTTGATCATTTTTTTTAATTTTTTTTACTTTCACCTTCTGAATTTTTATATATTTTTTTTTATAATTTCTTTTACTCTCACCTCTAATTTTTTATAAAAAAAAATATGAATCAAAATTTTAAATATTTTTTTTAAATCTTTCTCAATTTATAAATTTAATATAAAACTAATTAACATAATAGGTGGTATTTTTAATAAATTTTTGTACACAATAGATGAGAGAGAGAGAGAGTGAAAGAGATGAGAGGGGGTAAAATTGGCCAAAGACCATTAATAAGCAAATACACTAATAGCAAAACAAAACAAAACAAAACAAAAAGATAATTGATGAAAAAAAATAAACAAAATTGATTAACAAAATAAACAAAATCTAATAAAATCTAATAAATAAAAATAAAAAAAATCTGAAAAAAAAATTTGATAAAAAAGAAACAAAACTAATAAAAAAAAAATACAAAACTAAAAAAGAAATACACAAAAATAATTTTTTTTTTAACAATAACTCCATCCCCTCTCTATTAGAAAAAAACAGAAAAAGTAGATACCAAATGAATAATTTATATTCCTATTTTACTAAAAATTACTGTAAAGTTAGATTTATGGGTTATTTTGGTCAGCCTCATATTGATAATTTTTTAAAAATTTAATAATTAATGTGGAATTTATTAATGTATTGATATGTTAAAAGTTATTATTTTTTTATGTATTTTTATGATAGATCAAATTATTAGAAAATGTATTATTAATTTTCAAGGATAGTCTCAAATAAAAAATTTAAATTTTTTGCTTTAGTGTTTCAAAAAAAAAATATGTTAATTAGTTTTGCATTAAATTTTATAAATTAAAATATATATATATATATAAATTTTGATCCATATTTTTTTTTATAAAAATATAAAGTGGGAGTAAAAAAAATTATAAAATTTTATCATAAATTTGTTTTATATAAAAATTCAAAAAGAAAAGTAAAAAGAAAAAAAATAGAATTATGGGGTATTAAAAGAAAAAAAAATAAAGAGATTGAATGGCAAAATGGTAGTTTGGAGGGGGAATTGAGGCTAAAAGTGGAAAGTAAAAAAAAAAGGGTCAAATCAGGGGATGGGGTGTCAGAGGGTGTTTAAACAACAATTTGCTGGTTATATTAGTAGTAGCGATCCACTGATTGGCACCCGCTTAAAATTATGTCTTCTTTATGCCCCGTTTGGGGTAAGAAAAAAAATCAATGTTTTCCTTACACTTTTTTTTAGGTATATTGACTAATGAGATAAAAAGACGAAATTATGATACACGCACATAAACTTATCCCAAATTAATTTATGCCAAACACATCCAAATAAAACAAGGGTAAACTATGCTAATAGTCCTTAAAATATTTACCTTATGTCACTTTGATCTCTCATGTACTAATTTTTTTAATTTATATTAACATATACAATTGAGTTTTATGTGGTCATTTGCTAATTATATATGTTTTTTTCTTATTTTTTTTATTATAAACAATGTTTTGAAGTTTTTATGGTCTTTGATATCAATAGTGGATCCAACTTGAGTAATTGCAAAAGTGATTATTCCATAATCTGCTAGCTATAAAATAGCTATATTAAGTTGGATCCACAACCGATATAAAAGAATAAAAAATTTAAAACCCCTTTTTATCATACAAAAAAAAACTTAGAAGGAAATATTATAATTAGTAAAGGACCACATAAAATCCAATTGGATATACTAGGGATGAAATTGAGAAAATTAGTATATAAGAGATAAAAGTGGCATAAGATGAATACTTTAGGGACTACTTGCATAATTTATCCTAAAACCAAAAAAAAATTATTTGGGGCCTTGAGATATTTATTTTTGGGTTACGGGTAATCTTTGGGCCCACCCACATCGAAGAGCAATATGAAAGAAATAAATCTCGAAAAAAATAAAGCTTAGTTTAGAATTAGATCTTTATAATAAAGTAAGCAAATTATAGGCTCACTCCAAATCTAAATTGATTATTCGCTGAGATGAATATTTATGCAAAAAAAATAATTTTATTGAGTATTGATAACAAAATGTTATTTTAATCGAAATGACAAGTATAATATTCAGTATGAGGTATTTATTTATTTGAGACAAATATAATTTGATAATGAGATTATTGATTTTTGATGAATTTATATTTTAAAAAATAAATGATTCAAATAAGTAGGTTGATTTAGAATAGACCCAGTCCTCTACATTTACTCTAGGGAAATTGCGTTGACTTCGTTGACTTCTCTTGAGGTTTGTGTTTAATATAGATTCTCCTCACCCTTTGAAAATTACACTGACCTCTCCTGTTAGATAATAAAAATAAAAATAAAAATAAAAATAAAAATTCCATTATTACTCTCAAATAATAAATTTAAGTTATCT
>BRYF01000010.1:13370000-13380000 GCA_030159135.1 Actinidia polygama
TTCCAAGAGTTCCTCAGGCTTTTATTTTGCGATCCATTCCAGTCAACAGGTATTCTAATTCCTTTTCATGTCCATTTATCTTCATTCATGTAAGTTGTATGTTTATGCTTCTCTTTGGGAGATTTAACACTTGTAACTTTTGTTTTTGAAGTTAGCCCTTAATCCGCACAAAACCACCGTATGAAGGTATGAGCTATCTTTTTTTCAGATATGTTGCATCAGCACCGCACCACTTGAAATATTTACACTTGCTCCGAGAACCTAGAATGAATTTATGCATCACCATGTATATTTATTTGTCTCAAATTTCATTTGGTGTTTGTTGGAAATCAAGCCATATTTAGCATCCTCTATTGTCTTTCCTAAATTAGTACAACCTTTATTATAATTGATTTAGGAGTATTATTAGCATAAATATAATTAGCTGGTAATTTCTTTTTTAAGAGTGGAATTGATGGTATGAATACCCAATTCTCGCATTGTAAGATAATTTTTTTCCGGATTTATCTCACACATGTAATCTTTTTATTTCGCTCTCTTTCATTATTCAAAAGATGAAGAAAAAAATGAATTAAATCTGAGTTCTTCCATATTTTTCAACCTTCAAATTCTTCATGGTATCAGACCAAGTTTAATCTTGTCTCTTCATCTTCAATCAATGTTCGAGTTTTTCCTACTCGATTCTCTTCTTCTATCTCATGCCTAAATACGGTCCATCCTTCAGAATGGCTACCAACTCCCTTTCTTCTTCTTCTTCTTCTTCTGATATCATCATCTCATCATCTTCATCCTCTCATTATATAGAAACCTCTACCCAGCCTCAGAAAGGCGTTTTCTGAAGTCCGGTGCGAAGAAAGTCAAAAAAAAGCTCATGATGGGATTCACTCCTTCTAACAACCATCAGAAAAATAAAGGAGGTAGGCCTTGGTGTGATCAGTGCAAAAAGCCGGATCACTTGATAAAAACTTGTTGAAAGATTCATGGAAAGCTAGCAGATTGGAAGCCAAGTCAACTACTAGCTACTGAGGAACAATCACCACAACTTGAAGCAAGCCCCTTTAACAAGGAGCAAATAGAGATGCTTCAGAAACTTCTTTCTCCTCTTCTGTCAGCGCAGTCACAAACTGGCTCGTCTTACAACCATGTCATTAGTTCTAGAACCTTGGCTCATAAAGGTAATGTTTTGAGAGCCTTTACTATTGGTAAGAAATGTAAAAAACGTTGGATCGTGGACTCAGGAGCATCTGTTCATATAATAGGAGATACGATAATTTTTGATACATATAGTGTAAGATCCAAAAATTTCGTAAAATCTAATTAAGCATATTAGATATAAAATGGACACGATAAATACGAATTATGTAAAATACATGTTAATTATGTGAAATTAATTATTTTTATGTTCTAAATATTATGGTTTTTGAAAAAGATTTATGAAAACATGAATTTTTACTTTAAATGATTTTCTCTTAAAGCATAATAGAAAAATGAACACGCGTCAAGCATGCAGGAATAACCCATGTGGATCAATAAAGACCACGTGGTAGTGTAAATCACTATATGAGACTGTATGTGAATAACTCACCCCAAGACAAAATTGCCAAGAATTGGCCAAATTTCCCCCAATCACTCCCATCTTAGTTCCAACAATTCAGTTGGACTGAGTCCTGCATAGAGAGAGAGGGATAAAAAGAGAGAAAAAGAGAAGAAGAAGAAGATAGAAAGAAAATAAAGAAGAATTTAGGAGAAAGAGAGAGAGAGAGAAAAAAGAAAGAGAAATGATTAGAAGACACAAATAACACGAATCTGATTTAGTTTCACGACGTAACCTCACAGACATTCCTATTCCTTTTACTTTTTCGATTCAAGAAGTGTCTAAATGTTCTAAGATGGAGTGTTCTACTCTATCATAGTTAAAGTTTAGTAATACCACGAAAATATGGTACAAGGACATCATTTTAGGATCACTTGTCAAGCCAAAATTAAGTTCTATTTCGTTTCAAAAATCATAGTTAGTGTTTTGGCCATAACTTCCTTATACGAAAACCTTTTGATTTGATTCAAGTGTCTTAGAATAGCTACTTCAAATACCTACAAGATTTCTTGAAATAGCATTTTTTCAATTCCAAGGATAGAGAGCCTAAAATAGGCTTGGAAATTAGGACAAGAAAATGGAGTTCGCAGTTTTTCCCCAGCTAGACCAGTCGAGCTTTTCCTGAACCGGTAGAGAAATATGTTTAGGTACTGACCTTGTTTGGACCAATCGGGATTTCCTAGACCAGTAGAGAAATATGTTTAGGTACTGCCCTTGTTTGGATCGGCCGGCCTTTTCTTGGACCAGTATTGACCTTGTCTGGACCGGTAAAGAAATATGTTTAGGTGCTGACCTATGCTAGATCGGTTGGAACTTGGCTGGACCAGTCAAGATTTTCCTGAATCGGTCGAACTTTTCTTGGACAAGTTGAACTTGACAAACCCCATTTTTCTACACCTAAATGTCCACAGTTAGCCTAGTCATCAGTCAATAAAAATAATTACGTTGTAGATACTTAAGTAAAGGTTCAAATACTAATTATTTGAAATGAATGAAATGTATAGGAATAAATTTGACTTTTAAAGGAATGCGATGAATGAGAATAACACAATACCTACGCAAGTAAGTAAGTAATCTTAATCTCTAAAGTAGAGTAAGTTACTCTTTTATGCTATAATATATGCATAAAATTATGTTATGTTATGCAAATCAAATTCATGGCTTAAATAAAAATCTTTTGAAAATATTTTGTATGTATATGTTTATGTACTATTATGTTTCTACCTTTCGAGAAGGTACTCAATTGGCATACCCTAACTCAAGGGTATGTGGAAATATGTTATCAAACTTGACTAAGAATGAGAGGTTATAGTACATAATGTATGTTTTAAGAATTATGTTGACTTAGATATAGTCAAATCACATGTATAAGTATGAATTTTGAACAAGTTATTGCGAAAGATCAAATGTTTTACCTTTCTCTACGCTATGTATGTTATATGCATCTACCATGGTATTTTCTTATTTTTAATATGTATATCAAAACATATGTTAGAGATTATGGTTATATGCTAAGCAAATGTGCTTAGGAACATTATTTCTGACAATATTTTAGGAGACAAAGGCAAGCAGGTGGAGTAGAACGATAAAATTACATATTTTGAACAATGTAAACCTTAAGTGATAATTGTCAGGTTATGTTACAAGAACATGAATTCATGTAGGATAACTCAAACGATAATGTTCGAGGTCTTTTGAACATGTATGTATGTAAAATCTAAGTTTATATATATATTTTTTTCTCTGGTAAGAAAATCAGGAATATAATTTTGACTTCCTTTAATATACTCAATATCAAAATCAAAAATACTCAAGATGGCTTGCCATCTAGCAAATATTTGTTTACTCGCAATGTTTTGAACATCTTTTTGTAAAACGTATTTTGCGCTTTTACAATCGACTCTGACTAAAAATCTTTGATTTAATATATCATCTTGAAATTTACTAATACATAAAACAATTGATAAAATCTCTTTTTTAATAGTACTATAATTTACTTGTGCAGAGTTCCAAGTTCCTGAATGGAAACGAACAATTTGTTCAGGAGACTTGGAATTGACTTTCTGTAAGAGGATACCCCCGTAACCGCGATCAGAGGCATCAGTTTGAATAATTTTGAATGAATTTTCAGTAGGAATGCCAAGGCAGGGCAAAGTCTTGACATATTGTTTGAGCTCTTTGACTATATCAGTGTGAATAGAAGACCAAGGAGGAGGGTTATCTTTCAATCTCTCGAAGAGGGGTTGACACCTTTTCCTAAGGTCTTTGTAGAAATCAGCAATGTAATTTAAGGATCCTAAGAACCTTTGTAACTGGTTTTTATCATGAATTTCATCTGGAAATTTATCCGCAAATAGAATGGACCTACTAATTGGGATAATTGTTCCTTGATGAATATGATAACCTAAAAATCTGACTTTGGTTTGGAAAAGCTCAATTTTTGAGGCAGAAATGACTAAACCATTATGTTTAATTACTTCAAGAAAAGTTTTCAAATGTTTCCAATGTTCATCTATAGACTGGAGAATAGAAGAACATCATCAATGTAAACAATTGAAAAATGACTGTATGGGTTAAAAATCTCATTCATTATGTTTTGAAATTCACTAGGAGCATTTTTTAATCCAAATGGCATAACATTCCATTCGTAGTGACCAAAAGGTGTAGTAAAGGCAGTTTTATACCTATCTCTCGGGTTGACTTGAATCTGCCAAAATCCACTTTTTAAATCAAATTTAGAAAAGATGACTGCTTTACTAAGTCTTTTAATTAAGTCTTTTTTGTTAGGTATAGGATACCTAATCCACTCTAAGACTTCATTTAATGGTTTGTAATTAATTACTAACCTGGGAACTCCTCTTTCTATCTCAGAATTTTTATTAACATAAAAAGCTGAGCAGGACCAAGGAGATTTACTTTTGCTGATGATTTCATTATTTAGTAATTCATTAATTTCATTCTTGCAAACCTCTAAGAGATCCGCGTTCATTTGAATTGGCCTAGACTTAGTTGGTATTTTACTTTCACTAAAGTCTTTAACATAAGGTAGTTTGACCATGTGTTTCTTTCTATGCCAGAAGGCGCTAGGTAAAGTAGAACAGACCTCTTGTTCTAGAGTCTTTCTAAATTGTTCAATTTTCTGACTTAAATATTTACTAGCTAAGTTTTCTTCAATTCTTTTATATTTTACTTCTTCTTTTAGGAAATTAATTTGATTTTCTTTCTGGTCTATCAAGTTGATAGATAAGGAAGAATCTTTTAATCTTTTTAACTGGACAGATTCAGGTTTATTTACAAATCTAAACGTGACTTGTTGACCTAGGGGTTTAGTAGAAATTCCTTTAGTATTAATACTAAATGGATAAAGTAAATATAGGAAAGGTAATCCTAGAATTACTCTATCTGTCATATTTTTTACTAAGACAAAGGATGTTTTAAAACAGACTTTATTTTGACATATGTGGACTTTAGGTAATTTATAATTTACCTTTAAATGACTTCCATTAGCAGCACTTAATCTTTCAGTAGTTTTGTGATAGTATTTAGTAGGAATAATTCCTTCTTGAATACAATTCACATCTGCTCCTGAATCGACTAAGGCTATGCATTCTAACTCATAAGAGTTAATAATTAATTTGATCTTAATCAGCCATTTCTGGATGTTAAGATGTTTAATTGTATTTAATTTAATACTATCTTGACTTATACTTTTGCTTTTTTCAGATTCATCTGAGGAAGATTCATCTGAAGTTTTATCAGTTTTACCTAACTGGGTAAATTGATCATTAATTTTTAATATTGTTATCTCGCCTTCTAATTGTTTATCTTTAGCCTTTAAATCTTTTATTTTCTTTTTTACTATATTAATTTCTTGTTGTAAATCCTGTAAGGTTACTTCTTTTTGTTTATCTTTTTTAAATCTGTCTAATGTGCTATTTAGGCTAATTACTGGCTTACTATTTTTAGGTTTACTATCATTCCAAAGATTTCTAAGTTTACTTATGTATTGTCTTTTTAAATCCTCGTTTTCAATTTTACTAATTAATTCTATCAGGACATTTTCTTCTTCCTGGTTTTTAGTAATAACATTTAGTTTGCAACAATTATCGTTACAACTTATTTTAATATTTTCGTCTTCACTAGGGTAGTCACTAGACGAACTGGACTCTGTGTTCTGTTGACTATTGGGCCTAAATGTATCTGACTCATAGCTATCAATTTTAGTTAGTTTGAATATCTCAAAGATTCTATTCTTATCTTCTTCTGATATTTCTAACTTATTAATTTTAGCTTTTGACCAACATTCATTCTTATAATGACCCTTTTTTCCACATTTGTGACAAATAACATCTTTACTAGGCTTAGAATGTTTAAATGGTTTTTTAGCAGGTTTACTTTCTGGTTTTTTATAAAAATCAATATTATTTTTACTATAATGTTTAGTCTTATGCTTTCTATGTGACTTATATGGATTAAATGTTTTAATGTTTTTCCTCTTACTAGGTGCGACTGATGGAAGACCATACTGTTCGCAGAAATTTCCTAACTCGTATTTAGCTTTGTGTTTATCACTTTTAGCTTGTTTACTAATTTTCATATCAATGCACATTCTTAATCCTTCTTTTTGAATAGTGCTAATGATATCTCCGTATGTTAACTTATCGTATTCTATTTTTCCTGTAGGTTGACTAAGGACGTCTCTAATCTTATGGGTAAAAAGACTAAGTAATCCATTAATAAATTTTTCTTTCCAGAAGGAGGCGGTGCAATCGTCTCTAACCATGACTCTAGATGTGAAAACATCTTTGTACCATCTAAAATCACTAAGTGTTGGACAGCTTAGGTTACTGAGCTGGTCATGAATCCTAGAGTGAATATCACTAGGTGTTCCAATAAAATGTTTAATTATTGTATATATTAATGTGTTAATTCCATCAGGTATACCTGATCCTAAGTTTTCATCAAAAATAGGGAAGTTATTCTCATCTAACTGGATAGCATGTTTAATGTTTTCTCGCAGTTCTTCAGAGATATACTTATCCCACCATGATTTTAGCATTCCTGTAAAACCAGATGCTAAAAGATCAACAATATCTGACTGGGTATAATCCAAATAATTTGTAAGATAACTTTTTGCAACCATTGACATATGATGTAACTTTTGCAGAATATTATGCTCACTCAGACCATCAATATTCCATTCATATAACTTTTTTGCTTCAACCGAGAATTGGTTATCCAAGTTCCTTTCTTCAAATTGAAGATCTGGCGGACTGGGACGTGTATACCAATTCTTTGTTACTGCAATATTGTTATTAGGTTTGTTATTATATCTTAACTTATTTATTTGAAATTGGTTCTCTATCTTAGCAATTTCACTATCCGAAGAATCATCAGGGGATTCTGTTGAGGATGTTTTATCTTTATCTTGTTCATTGATGACTTGGACAGAAGAACATTCTTCTTTCTTAGCCTCAAGCTTAGAAAAGATTTCTTCTATCTTTTTTATAGAATCTTTACTAGTGTTTAATCCCAGTTTACTCCTATTGCTAGGTAACTTAACTATGGGTGATTCTATGGTTTTGCTAGAAGAGCTTTCTAAAGGATGACTTTCAACTATGGTTTCAATTTTATCTAATTGCTTACCAATAGTTTTTAAGCATTGATTAGTGTAATTATTCTGTTCTATGACCTTTTTAAATTCAGTATTATCACCTGGAATCTTAAAGGGTGATGCTTTAATGACTGTCTCCTTATGTTCTATGTGTATAGTTTCTAAGGGCGGATGACTAGATGTTGCATTTTTGTTATCATCTAATTTCCATTTACTTTTAGTAATTACATTTACTTTTTTGTAATAATTTTCTAAATAATCAAAGAAATTAATTTTACTTCTTATTTCATTCATGAAAGATTGCCAAGAAAAAAGTATATTTTTCCTTTTTCTTTCAGAATAATTTTCTCTATATACTTTCCTTTTTGACTTATTATGTTTCGAATTAAATTCTTCATATAGTTTTACTAAGTCGAATTTGAATTCGGTTTTGATAGTTAATAACTGCGGGTCTACCGGAGTACTAACTTCAAAATCTGTTTGTGTAGGTGACTCATTAGAGGATTCTACTTCTTCCTCTTCCTCCTTGCTTCCAAATGGAGGGTGTCTGCTATATCTAGCTTTACTTATTTGTGGCGAAGACTCAACTCCTTTTAACTTAGTTTTAGTCTTAATTGGGTTAATAAAGTCAGTATCATTTTTGTAAATGTTTGACATATTCTCTCCTTCTACATTATGTCTAGAGGGAGCTTTACTATGTTTTCTAGAAGTACTTCCTATACTGGTAGTAGTACTTCTATTATCAAAGCTATGTCTAGAAGGTGTATTTCTTCTTAGATCTTTAAAGCTTATGTTGACTGTGCCGTCTTCATTTTGGTGAATAAATTCTAAATCATCTTCATTATTTACTACGTTCTTTTGATAGTTTTCATTGTTTAACAACCAACTATCAGGGAGAGTGACTTCTTTCCATATGACTGGTCTGGGTATCCTGATATTAGCATTATCAGTACTGCTATTAATTAATAAAGTTTGACCGCTAGGACTTTTTACTAATGCTTGCGCATTTAAATTGGTTTTCATACACTTATAATATATTCTATATATAAGTGCAATTGTGTGACTTCCTTCTAGCATTTCTGTGAAGGCACCTGTAGTTTTAATATTTAAAGTGACTGCTTTAGCAATATGTGGATCACTGAGACTCAAGGTAAAATCAGGATAACAGTTAAAATGTACTGGTCCGTCATTTAAACCTGTTTCTAGTAATCCCATAATACTAGTTTTAAAATCTTTAAATCTGGCATCTCTTAATCCTAAGATTATAGAAGCATTTTTTCCTTTAATTGTTAAAGGTTTGACTGCAACTTGAACTAGTCCTATATGGATGAAGTTGTGACCTCTGGACCTATGTTCTTTCATAGATTCTTTACTTAATAGACAGCATGACTCGTACTCCTTAGTTAATGCGTAGACTTGTTCAACAGTTTTTACTTTCATATCTGTTAAAAAGGATGACTGTAAAAAACTTGTTTTGTAAATCTGTTTAATGGGTATTTTGGGTATATTCCAGTTACTTAAATCAATGTCTAAGTCTTGATAATCATGCTCTTCTTCGTTTACTATATTAGGTATAGTGGTCAAAGAAGACCGTGAACTCACTGATGAATTACTTCTAAACAGACGACTCATGACTCAAATCTCTTTAAAGTGTTTTACTCAGTTTAGTTCTTTGACTCAATTATCATGTTTAATGCACATACGCTGGGTTCACATATACCGCACATAGACTCCCTATCCTAACTGCCAGGTCTTACTCTCCGTCTGCCGGGACTTACAAGATATGGGACAAGAGGTAGGGTGGCTACTTCCAAGGTGGCCGTCAACAGGACAATGAATCTAAGAATGTTAACTGGGTAAAGACTTCTCAGAAACAAGAGTTAAGAGAAGAGAGCAAAGAAATAACTAATCAATAAACTTCAACAATCGACGTTTGGCTTTGAAACCATTTTGAAGGAAATCAAGAAGTTGCAGAAATCAAGAAGTAGATAGCACAATAGCACAAGAATAAAACTTTAATTGACACAAAAATTGACTTACAATAATAAGTTTACTGAAATATGATGCAGGTACAGGCGCATACTGAGGCAACCATCATTTTTACCAGAGAGAGTTTTAACAAGAGAGATAGAGATGTGGAGCGGAGTCCCCTTCTCCAACTTGAGAACTCCTTTAAATACAAGTGACTTAGGAGACAAAATTGACTGTTTAGAAAAGAGAAAGCAAAAGAAAAGAGAAATCAAGAGGCATCTGCTTTCGGTGGATGCTTTCGGTGGATTCCTTCTCCTTTTGAGACTGCTTTCCGTGCTTTTGACTAGAGGAGCGTGACTGCTTGACTGCTTTTTTGAGTGGAGGATAACTTTTACTTAATAAATCTGCAGCTTTTCTGTCTTTTATCTTTTGACAGTAGTGACTGAAGGAGACAAATTAAGCAAATGGGTCCTGGGCATCTTGTGATTGAATAGTGTAGGGCTTTTGACTTGATGATTTAACAGAGGCTTCTGAATTATTGGATTCATCATCCTCTAAAAGATCATCATCTGACTCTTCATAGGCTGACTCTTCATCTTGGGCTTTGGCTTGGGCCTGGGCTTGGATGAACTGGCTGAATAGCTTGAGAAGCTCTTTACTGTCTGGACTGGAAGATCTTCCTTTTCCTTTATTTTTAGAAGAGGTAGATCTCTTTGACTTTGACTGAGAAGAGGAGGCTGCTGGGGCGAGCCTGGATGACTGATAAGGATCCAAGGGAGCCTGTTGAACTGGAGCAGCTGGGATCTGCTTGAAGGGAGTAG
>BRYF01000010.1:13410000-13412500 GCA_030159135.1 Actinidia polygama
CTACAAAAGAAGATTGCTCAGTTCAAGTTCTACAAAGTCTTAAGAGACAGAGAAATCGAACCGGGGTAGAGCACGTACTTGGACGTTCTGCATCATTGTCAAGCTGCAAGCCATCACCCTATCTTCCTTCTGAAGCTTCGCAACACCCCGTGGCAGCATTGCAACCTGCGCTATGGTTAGGCAGGTCTCAAAGTCCCGGGATGTGTCATCATGGGTGATGCGGCAACCGAGGTCCCCAACTGATAGCTCAGGGTTCCAAAGCTCGGGGGCAAAAATCGGGGTAGAGGGGGAGTCAGTGGATGATCTCATGTCTGTCCCACGGAGCCTTTTATGGGAAGGACCAATGTCTTGGCCCTTCCCCTTGTTGTTCTCTTTTTGTGACCGAGTGGCAAGACAAAAGCTTTCAACCTCAACAGCGGGAAAAGAAGCATGCTTTTTCTCCTGGCCAGGCTTAACCCCTATCTATAGAAGATTCGGTGGCATATCGGTGGCTGAGTTGGATCCTTTTTCTTCTTCTTCTCCTTCCTTTCGAAGGAATGCTCAACTTGTAGTACAATCACCTCGGGGGCCTCGTCGTCTGAGCTCGAAACCAAGACTTGATCGACTGCAGCCAGGTTACCACCAGGAATAACTTCTCCACCCTCCTCGGCGAGGGCAGGTTCAAGCTCGCTTCATGAAAGTTGAACCAGTCTTGAACTATTGGAACTTGCCTCTTACTCTTCCACTTCCCTTGCAAACTCATTGACTCCAGTATTTATCCAACTGTTGATGGTCTGTTAGCCCGAGCTCGAGAACTGAGCTCACTTAGCGGGATCTTTCTGGTCTCGAATATAGAGAGGTGGTAAGGCAAATTGGCTGAGCCTCACAACTCAATGTGGGATAGTTTGGTAGTAGATAGGTTCGTATTGCTGCAAGGTTATGACGTATCGAAGTTGGCAGTTATTGTTCACATGCCAGATCGCAGCCTTGCACTATTCAAAATGGTCCTTATATTAGATGTTGAAACCTGCAAGACAAACCAATCGAGATGCAACTAGTTAGACTATAATCAGATATATAGTGAAATCGAAGTGCAGCAAAAAAGCGTGCCTGACCGAGATGAAATCTTACCTTCATCTATACTGCCATTGGTCCTCGGGAAATCCCACAACCCGTAATCACCAGGACGGAAGTCCCAATTATCCGAGATCCAAACGAACTCGTCTAAGTAAATATCCTTATCTGCGTTCTCGGTTACCAACTTGGACTACAGTTGCTAGTTGTTCCTCAATCTAAGGTAGTGGTTACCGAGGTTCGTGTTGGGCTCCCGCTTAGGCTGAACTACCGTGTAAATGTTCAATAGTTCATAGGCAAAGAATGGCAACCCCTACCTTTGCATCAGGGTATTAACTGCGAGCATGGTCGTCACAAAGTTAATGTACACTTTCGAAAAATGGAAATGAATCAAATGGCAATCTAGAGCCATCGGTCCGAAAAGCTTAATAACCGCTCGTCAATAGCAGACGATCGATCATGATAGATTCAAACAATTGGTTCAGACATTTTCAAAAACAAGACTAAAGAATGAAGATCTAAGGCGACAATTGGGTGTCGCGACTGACTCAGACGGAATCAAATGGAAAAGAATCGAGAAATATAGATATTGCAAAAACCTGTAACTGACACTCACAGTGATCGTTGGAAGGCGAATGATAAAAAGGAACATGACCGTCAGCGATGGAGATGTTGTCAGAGATAGAAATGGAGTGGTGGTACAATGGCAATGGTTCGTAGATGCTCTGATTTGCTCTCTCAGTTTCTCTCTCTAGAATGCTCAAAGTGCAAAGTGAATAGTGAATAGTGAATTGTTTCAAGTTCCCTATTTATAAGGAAACTCGAACAGCTCCAATTCCTATGCTAACAGAGCTCGATAGCATACCATACATTGACATGTGGCATGGAAAGGACAATGAAAGGATAGCTCGTAGGTACTGTCTAACTCTTGCGTCTAAGCTATCTCAAATCGAGGTTCTTTGGCAACCAACTCCCATAACCTTTGTAGTTATTAACTAAGATCATGCGAGTTGAGGGGTAATTATGAGAAGATAAAATATTTTGCTTCACTCCCGAACGAGCTTGGACGAGCGCCGTCGATGGACTGTCGCTTCATAGCAAGTTCGGTCAGGATCCTTGCGTGATAGCTCGACTAGTGAAATTATCTCGGCGGAGATG
Organism: Actinidia polygama; assembly: GCA_030159135.1. Classification (NCBI taxonomy): domain Eukaryota; kingdom Viridiplantae; phylum Streptophyta; class Magnoliopsida; order Ericales; family Actinidiaceae; genus Actinidia; species Actinidia polygama. The sequence goes on from BRYF01000010.1 coordinate 13,412,212, forward strand.
CCCAAGGCCAAGTTTCAAGGTCATAAGGTAATGTACATGGCAAGTTCCCTTTGCCACCCACACGCTTGGGTTAAACTCCGATGATGCGATGGGCTAGCTATCAATCATAATTGGGTCAGTCGCCTAGTTGCTGACATCGCAGTCGACGTGTCTTTACACACGCCGAGTTGTCCTATAAAAGGGGACAGACCCTCTCTCACAAGTAAACAATACTGACTCTCTCTCTCTCTCTAAGGCCAGAGCCAAGAACCTTCCTCTTGCTCTCGCTCTCTTATTTCTCTTCTTTTTC
>BRYF01000010.1:13502500-13515000 GCA_030159135.1 Actinidia polygama
GGGTGTTACAAAATTGTTATTGACTATTGTTACATAGCTATTAGCACCACAATATTTAAGGAAGCATCAATCCTCTACAATGAATGGCAGAGGTTCCAATGCCTATAAATTGCGGTCATTCTTTTGTTCTCAGTACACACTTCTGAGTGAGCCATCCTTCTAGCTTTTGATTTCCCCGACAGAGATCAGAAACACTTTAAGTTTGTAGTTCGATCATTGTGGTTCCACCATTGACGGGAAGTATTGTTGTATATTGGGAGGCGATGCTCATCAAGTCTAGGGCATTGGTGCGGGCGAATCTGCTTTAAGGATATCGTGTGAGCCTTAACACAACTTATTCTCCAAATTCTTTTGGTTTGTGCTTACGATTTTTGCTTTGTTATTTTCTGTTTTTAATTTCTGGTACTACAATTTTGTATTGTATTCTGATTATATTTTAATAATACTTTGCGAATTCAGTTTTTAGCTTGTAACAAGTTCAAGCTAGGATTAAATCCGTCCAAATAGTTGATGGACTAATGATAACAGTAATTGGGTTGAAAAATAAATAGTTGAGGGGCTTGATAGATCTAATTGATCTTTCAAGGACGAAATAGACATATAAGTTGGACAGTAATGTGTGTATGGTGAAAAATGATGATTTGGATACATCCATCTTGACCATTGAATTTTAGTGAGAATGACTGTTAATTTTTTACTCTATGTAATGGAAAGGATTCAAGTCGCCCCCATCCCCACCCCACACACAAAAAATGTCTAGCCTGATCTGCATTTTTTATTAACTGAACAAAGCTAACGATGAAGAAAAACCATATTTTTATACCAAAACTGAAGATTTTAATATGGCACGGAAATCATGAAAGAAAATCTATGGAGGAATCCATATATGTGATTTAATCATCCTATATACTAAAATTCTCAAACCTTTTCTGAGTGGTCTACTAACCACCACCCCCACACCCCCAATCTTTCATTGTCATTAGTTTTAGCTCCATTAGCTTTGTTGCAGGTTTGATTCTTGTATAGAATTTGTACTCTCTTTTCTTTTAACAAAATTAGAGTTACCCACCCAAAAAAATGAGTTCATGTGAGGGGCAATTAAGAATGTTCATTACAAGGACAATACCTACAATAGCATTATCACGACGCTGCAGAAATCAACTGTAACTGCTGCTTAACCTAGCACGGTATGAACCGACATAAGGATGTTCCGATTTAAAAAAAATTGCTAACATAGCACTACTTAAAAAAAATGTTAATCTATTAAGAACAAAGTTCTCTGAGAGACCTTGTAGTTGACAGAGTAAAGAAATGAAAGAAATCTCTATTCGAGCTAGAGAAATTGCTCCTTAAAGAAAAGATACAACTGAATTCATCATATCTTTGATTAGTGTTACAATGGTATTTATATACATTCTATCAAGAATCTTACTTCATAACCGCTGTAACCACTCTTCCTCTTTCACTGCTGTAACAGATTTCTAACTGCTAACTAACTCTTTAACAAGCTAACTGTTAATAACCACTATTAGCTATTTAACAGATTTTCTAACAACCTTTTGATCTTTCTTCCATTCGTCTCTATATCACATATTCCTTCATCCAGATTGGTCTTTTTTTAATCCTCTTCATATTGCCATTTCCTGTACTGCCAGTTCCATTTATGTTGTTAGCCTCAGCATTTTTCTCTGCAGCAACTTCCTCTGCAGTAGCTACAACAACTTCCTATGCAGTATTTATTCCTTCCAATGCAGCAGCTTCCTCTATAACATTTTTCCCCCCATAAATTTGAACTTGGTTCTCCACGTTCAAGTGTGGAAACATTTCTCTGAGAATATCTGAGTCTTCCCTTGAACTGTCTTCTGTAGGTAAGCCTTTCCATTGAACCAACACTTGTGTTTTGGGTTAGCCTTCCACTATAATTGTTCTACTATTCAAAATAGCTATTGGAATTATAAGGGATTGAGTTTCCAGATTAATGTCAGGTATTTGCACAATCGCAGAGGGTAAAATTGAACCAGAAAATGGTTTCAACTGAGAAACATAAAAAAAGGATGTATTTTACTGGTTGAAGGCAACTCCAACTGATAAGCAACTTGTCCAATTCTTTTTGCAATTGGAAAATGACCATAATACCTTTTACAAAGCTTGTAACTCAATCTATGGGCTAACGATTGTTGTTTGTAAGGATGCAATTTCACCATAACCTAGTCCCCTTCTTGAAAAACTATATCTCTTATGTGTCCATCAAGTTGTTGTTTCATCCTCTTTTGATCCTTCAACAAATTTAGTTTCAGTTGAGTTAGGAGTTCTTCTTTGGTAAGTAATTCAATGTCAATTGCTTCAATAGAAGAAGAACCTGAACTGTAAGAATGAATAGTTCAAGATGGTTTGCCACATAAAATCTCAAATGGAGTCATACTAGTAGAAGAATGAAAAGAAGTGTTATACCATAATTCTGCCCAACTCAAAAACTTTGTCAATGTATAGGGATGTTAATGCGTAAAAACTCTTAAGTATTGCTCCAAACACCTATTCATTACTTCAGTCTGGCCATCATTTTGAGGATGATATGAAGAGCTATATTTCAATTTTGTGCCACTCAACTAAAAGAGTGTCTTCCAGAACTTACTAAAAAAATTGAATCTCTTTTTGATACAATGGAGAGAGAAAAATCATGATGTTTAATAACCATGTCAGTGAATAAATTGATCACTTAACTTGCTTAAATGATGTTGGTAAAGTACCAAAATGAGAAGCCTTAGACAACCTATCAATAACCACCAAAATGATTGTGGCACATTTAGAAACTGAAAGTCTAGTAATGAAATCCATTGATAAGTCTTCCTACACATGATTTGGAATGGGTAATGGCTGCAATAAACTAGCAATTTTTGAAGTAGGATACTTAATCTGTTGGCAAACATAATACTTTCCCAAATATTGTTTTACATCCTTCCTAAGACCAAGCCAATAGAAATTGGAAGAAACTCTCATAAAAGTCTTCAATACTCCAGCATGACCACCAATTAGGCAATTGTGAAATTCCTAAAGAATGACTGTATTAAGGGAGAGTTAATTCTCAGTCTATTCTTGAAATAAAGCTGACCATCCTTAACTGTATAATGAATTGCAATTCTAGCTTCACATTCCTTGAGTATGGGTTGTAATTCTAAATTTTACAGAAGCTTATTTCTTAATGTATCCAACAAATTGGATGTAATGGTTGTTAAGGCATAATATACCCTATCAGAAATCAGTAATTGATGTTCAAGTTGACTTGATTCTGTAACCTCTTGTTCACCCTCCTTTCGAGATAAAGCATTTGCATAGTGTTTTCCCTACCAGGTTTGTATACAATTGTGTAATTAAAACCAAATAATTTATTGAGGTAGTGATGTTGTTCAGGTGTTTGAATCACTTGATCCATAAGATGTTTAAGACTTCCATGGTCAGTCTTGATAACAAACTAGCTACCTAACAAATAATGCCTCCATTTAGCCACAACCTCAGTTACAGCAAATAATTCCCTTACATATGTAGAAGTTGCACACATTTTTGGACTCATTTTTTTGTTGAAAAAGGCAATGGGATGGCCTTGTTGCATTAATGCAGCTCCAATGGCATAATTGGAAGCATTAGTTTCTAGTTCAAAAGGCAATGAGAAATTAGGCATAGCTAGGATAGGATCTTGTGTCATCTTCAACTTTAACTCATCAAAACTGCTTTGAGCAATAGAATCCCATATAAAAGCATCTTTCTTTACGAGGTTTGTCAAAGTGGCTACATATACTTGAATAAACCTTCTTTAATAACCATTCAATCCTATAAAACCTCTTAGTTGTTTCAGATTTTTAGGAACAACCCACTTTGTCATTGCATGAATCTTCTTGGGATCTGATTTTACTCTTTCAGCAAACATTATGTGACCCAAATATTCAATTGATGCTAGACAAAATTGGCACTTGCTCATTTTAGAAAACAACTGAGTATCGGATAAACATTGCAGCACAGTTTTCAAATGATCTAAATCCTCAGCTATAGATGAACTATACGCTAAGATATCATCAAAAAATACTGTAACAAATTTCCTCAAATAAGGTGAAAAAACCTGGTTCATGGTGGCCTGAAAAGTTGAAGGAGCATTGGTTAAATCAAAAGGCATCACCAAAAATTCATAATGACCTTGATGTGTTTTGAATGTAGTCTTATGTACATCTGTAGCCTTTACTCAAATCTGATGATATCCATCTCTTAAATCCAACTTAGAAAACACCACAACACCTTTCAATTCATCTAACAGTTCATCTATAGTAGGAGTAGAAAATTTGGCTTTAATGGTTATGGCATTAAGAGCTCTATAATCAATATAAAATCTCCAAGAACCATTGTTCTTCTTAACCAAAAGCACAGGTGAAGAGAAAGGACTTTACCTAGGTTTGATTATTCCCTGATGTAGCATTTCTTGAACTAATTTTTCCATTTTTGACTTCTGAAAATGTGGATATCTATACGGTCTTACATTAACAAGAACAACATCTGGTTTTAAATGAATTTGATGGTCAATATCTCTAAAAAGAGGTAATGTGGAAGGTTCTTCAAAAATACAAGAATATTGATGTAACAAAAGCTGCACACAACTTGGAATATCAATGTCTAGATTCTCATGCACAACAGCTTTCAGATGATATAAGGATGCAATACTCTGAGTTTTTGTTAACTTCATGAGTTGTTTTCCAAGTAAAAAATCATCATTGACTTGTGGTTCCCCCATCAAATGCACTTCCTTACCATCCATTGAAAATCCATTGTCAATAGTTTGTAATTAGTGATCACAGAACCTAAAAGTTCCAGCCATTGAATTCCTAATACCACATCAGCACCTTGAATTGGTAAAATAAAGAGATCCATACAAAATTCATGTCCTTGTAAACATAGTTTCACCTCTGCATATTTACTGTCACAATTCAAAAAAACTTCATTACCAATGTATACTTTAAATGGGTTGGAAGAATTAACAGATAATCCCAGTTGATTGGCAACCCTTTCTTGAATGAAATTATGTGTACTAGCACTGTCAATAAGAACATTTACATAATGATTGTTGATTGTACCATTCACCCTTATAGTTCTTGGACTAATATGGCCAGATAAAGCATGCATACTCACTTCAGGAATACCAGAACTGACAGAAACAATAGTATCTTCTGTTGAACTTAACTCCTCCAATAATGCAGTATCTTGTTCATCTTCATCCCTAACAAGCATAAAAAATTTGGGTTTACATTTATGACCAGGTGCAAATTTATCATCGCAATGGTAACACAAACCCTTTTCCCTCTTAACTTTGAGCTCTGCAGGAGATAATCTTTTAATGGGTAAAGATAGATTATTTGACTGCTGTGAACTATTCTGAACTGCTGGTTTGGATGATATAGTAAATGATTGAGTTTTATTTAGAGTAAAATCAAACAAAGGTCGTTGCCAAGAAGATTTAAAATATTGCTTCAATTCATTGAATTTATCTTCCTATAACAAGGCTAAAGCCATAGCTTGTAATAGAGATTGAGGTTGTGTTACCAATACCTCATGTTTAATTTCAGGTTTCAATCATGAGATAAAAAAACTCAACAAAATTTATATAGATAAGCCATATACCTTAGTAGACAATTCTTCAAATTTTTGATAATTTGCTACTGTGGTTGTTTGCTGCAATTTATATAAGACTCCTCTGTGATTTTCAAAGAAGGACCAAACTTGAGATTAATGGCTTTTAAAAACCCTTTCCAAGATTCAATGAAACCGTTAGAATGCATCCATTTAAACCAACTGAGAGCAGGCTCTTTCAAATGAAAAGCAGAAATCAGAACTCTTTAATCTTCAGGAGTATTATAAAATTGAAAAAACTGCTCCATTTTGAATACCCAACTGGACACATCTATCCCATGAAAGTGGGGAACACCAATTTTCATGGAACAAAATTGATGATTATTGTGGTTGTTATTGCTGAAAGTAGGCAGATTAATGGGAGTTTCTTCAAAAGTATGATGTCAATGATTGGATACCTCTATTATTCTTTGATCAACATCATGCATAAATCTTGAAATAGTATTGTTAAACTCACGAATTTGGACTTCAGTCTCCTTTCTAAACTCATTTAAATTTTTAATAGCCTCATCAATCTTTGAAAATCTAGTACCTTCTTGCCATTATAGAATGAAATGAAAGCACCAATGTTAAGAACAAGGTTCTCTGTGAAAGACTTTATAGTTGACAGAGAAAATAAATGAAAGAAATTTCTATTCGAGCTAGAGAAATTGTTCCTTAAAGAAGAGATACAATTGAATTCATCATATCTTTGATTAGTGTTACTGGTATTTATATACATTTTATCAAGAATCTTACTTCATAATCGCTGTAACCACTCTTCCTCTCTCACTGCTGTAACAGATCTTTAACCGCTAACTAACTCTTTAACAAGCTAACTGTTAATAACCACTATTAGCAATTTAACAAATTTGCTAACAACCTGTTGATCTTGCTTCCATTCATCTCTATATCACATATTACTTCATCCAGATTGGTCTTCTTCTAATCCTCTTCATACTGCCATTTCCTGTATTGCCAGTTCCATTTATGTTGTTAGCCTCAACATTTTTCTCTGTAGCAACTTCCTCTACAGTAGCTGCAATAACTTCCTCTGCAATATTTATTCCTTCCATTACAATAGCTTCCTCTGTAACATAATCTCCTAGTATTACTCCCTCCGTTTCAGTTTGTTTGTCATTCTTTGGAAAATCCATCTGCTTGCAACCATCAGTAATGGAATTGCTAGCACTAAACTTTTGAGTCTTATTCAACATTGAATATTCAAACGCTTGGTGCCCAGCAACATCAAGATCACTAAGCTTTCGACGACCAGGTTGTACACTTGTTTGGGTGCATGGAAAAGAAGCCGTAAAAACTTTCAATAGCAGCAAATGCTTCGCCTTTAGATGCCACCATGAGAAGTGCAATGCCTCTCTTCTTCTTGGAACCATTGATGACAACAACATCAACTTGACCAAACATCTCGAATAACTCTCTTAGACTCTTAGCACTATAGTCCTCGCCTTTCCTTTCCCACGACACTGTGATCACTTTCTCCTTGTCGAACCAACCACCAACTTTTTGGTATATGTAGCTTGGATTCCAGCAACCTCATCTTTAAATAACTTATGAGTTCTCTCGTTGTCTTTCTTTCTAAGCTTCTCTTTCTTTGAGGTCCGATGCCATATTCCAACGTTTGAATTCTTGTGATTCCATGTGGCGACGCATCACATATTTGACTCAAAGAATATCATCAAAGGACTTCCTGGCCTTTACGTCTTTTAGAATAGCATAGGATGCATTTAGTTGTTGAATCTTTGAATGAACAATGGGGATGCAAGAGACTTCTTTTTATAGGCTTTGGCAATGTCTTCCAAGGAAATCTTAGCACCTTCAATACAGGATGGAAAGCCCAAGATGGTGTAATGGTGTCATCCACCAGAAAACTGCAATATAACAAATCAAGTTATGAGGATCCCAGGTATTCAATTGGTTGAGTACCAGAAATTAGGGCTTTAGAATAAGGGATTTCAAAAAAAAAGGAATTAAACACACCCATATTAATGATTTGAGCATCAAAATTAATTAAACATAAACAAAGAAAAATGGTAAATTTCACTAACCTACCCTCAGGTTTGACAAAATTTCAAAAACCTTCCATGTGCTTTGTAAAATTACAAAAAACTCTCTACTTTTGAAAATAATATACAGATTCTCCCTTTATTAAAGTGAGATCAAATGATGTTAATATGAAAAGGGTAAATTTCACTAACCTTCCCTGAAGTTTGATAAAATTGCACGAACCTCCCCTATAGGCCATTTTTAACACTTAATATAGATTTAATTGTGGCTTTTCAAAGTTGAAAGAGATGAAATTGACATAAACTGAAACATAGTATGATCGTATTGGTTTAAGTAGAATACAAAGAGGAGGGTATTTTCCAAGACTACCTTATAGTAGCCAAAATTCCAAATAGACAAATGGAGAGACCTCGAGAGATTGAGTCATCGAGACACAAGATTGATGAGAGAGAGGAGGCATAGTTTTTTGGAGATTTTTTTGGTAATATTGTTTATGTGTGCAGTTTACTTAGGGCGTATCAAACAAAATCAAAAGAGCATTACGCGAGTCAACTCTTTTGATTAATTAAACAAAATAAAATTAGGCAACTCTAGACTTTAGTAAACCTACTCCAAATAGGCATCCAATATTCCAATTTTCTAGATTAATATTTTTTAGGATAAATTATAAATACCACCCCTGAGGTATTAGTCAAATACAGTCCACCCCTCGTAGTTCTATAAACTACAATTTTCCCTTGTCTAGTCCAAGCCGTAAGGATCCATGGGCTTTACTGGGTATCCTCACTGCTGGTGTATTATACTGTTATGTTGCTGAAGATAGCCTAACATAGAGCTAAGTGTTGAAATTCTATTGTGGTGATCAAAGTGCATTAGCACCAAAATTAACGATCAACATCTAATATCCAACCCCTAGGGTTTGGTCGTTTTGCTTAGAAATGAATCTGAATAGCCTTACCCCCCACCCCCCTCTTGATTTTTAATGGTGGTAAATGAAGGCTACTAGAGATAACAGGGTTTATATAGGTGGGTTAGAGGACGCCAAGAAGGTGGGGAAGCAACTTTTGATTATCATGAGACTTTGGGTGGGTAGAAGGGAAGGCTTCCAATGTTCGAGGAAGGTAAGGAATCAGTGGTGGTGGCTATTGAAGTTGAAGTTAGTATTGGTGGATAGTTTTAAGGTACATGTAGCCATGTATGGTTAGGGTTAGAGAAGGTTTAAGAATAGGGTAATTTGGGGGTGAAAGACGTGTACTAGGATGAAATTAGAAGCCTTAAAACTAGGGTTGTGTGGGGTGGAAGGAAATCGAGTGTAGACAAAGGCGTGGCACTAGGAGATTTCTAGTGGCTCTAACTCTACTTGGCCAAGCCTGCAAGACAACAACCGTGAGAAAGACGGTCTGAAGTTGTTCTGATGACAACTCTCCAACGGTCAAGAAAGTAGTTGGTAGCTAGCATATAACCCTAAGTGTGTGGGTGGCTGGGAAGCTTCACGTCTATGCTTTCCTTTGCCCCTGAAGCTTGATCAAGTAAATCCATCGTGATGGTTGCTGTACTCATCGTTTGAGCTACCACACTGAGATGGCCGACCAAACTTGCTATAGAGCAATAGTCCGACGGTGGCGTAAGATGGAGCTCAGACACATTTTTATCCCCTAACAATTGCCCCTAGCTCGCATGAGCTCAGTTGTTCACAACAGAGGTCATGCGAGCTGGTTGCCGCCAAAATTTCAGTTCACTATAGCTCCGTTAAGGCAGTTCGAATGTGCCTACAAGTTGTCTTATCGCTATCTTTTCTTCGCCACATGTCAAACAAATAAAAAATACATAAAATAGCTTCCAAACACTAGGATATCTAAAAATTAGTGCTTCCAACAGCAAGGTCCTGGAAATATTAGGGCTTTAGAAATTAAATAAAAATTTGAAAAATTAGGATTTCCAACATTAAGGTTAGTGAAAAGGAGGCCCTATTCGGTCACAGTTTTCATAAATTTGTCCGAGCATTTTTCAGAAATTCTTTTTGAAAACAAAAGAATTCGTTCTCAAATCTTACTATTCTTAGTGGAATAGTATTTGAGAACTTGATTAGTATTTTTTTTCCAAAAAGAGTTCTTTCCTAAAAATTTTAGTAGAAAACAAGTTTTGAAAACAATCAATCAAAACAAAATTCTCAAAACTTTTCTGTAAAACTGATTCAAAGATGCAGTGTGTTCATAATTAATTTTTCTTCAGAATTTTTTCTTGAAAATGAAAGCATTCGTTGTCATTATCTTACTATTTTTTAAGGGAAAGATTTTTAAGAATTTGATCAGTATTTTTATCCAAATGAGTTATTTCTTGAAAAAATCGCAAAAAACAAGTTTTGAAAATTGTCAATCAAACAAATTTCCAAAAATATTTTTGCAAAATTGATTCTAAGATGCAGCAACCAAACAAGCTATAAGGGTTTTCGAAAAGGGATTTGAAAATCAAGAGTGAAAACGCAAACTAAACAAAAATTAAACAGAAATTCAAGATTAGAGCCTTAGATTTCCAAAAAGACCTAATTTAAACAGAAACTCAGTATCATCAATCGATATAAGTAGAATATAAAAAGGAGGGTGGTTTTCTAAATACCTTGTAGTCGCTAGAGACACAAAAGTTGTGTTTGGCTGGATGAAATGAATTTTGTAAGGAATTGAATGAAGATTGGAATGTAATTGAAATGAAATGATGTAGGAATAATCATTCTTATTTGTTAAGGAATGGAATAAAATGGGAATGGAATGAAATAGGAATGAAATTATCATTCTTTTATTACCTTAGGGTAATAGTCATTCCTATGTTCTAGTGAATGGTCATTCCAAATGAAATGACTATTCCATTACGTTTTGATCAACCAAACACTACAATGATTATTCCAAGAAAATGACCATTCAATTTCATCTATCAGTCCAACGGGAGAGAGGAAGACAGAAACACCATGTTGAGAACTTGAGAGGTTGAGTTGATTGGATGGATTGGATTTTGTAAGGAATAAAATGGAGATTGATATAGAATTAAAATAGAATAAATAGGAATAATCATTCTTATTTTGTAAGAAATAAAATGCAAGTTATTCTTATGTTATACTAAATGACCATTTCAAATTGAATGACTAATCCATTACTTTTAATCAACCAAATACTAAAATAACCATTCTATTTCAACTATCATTACATCCAACTAAATATAGTCTCAAGGTTTCTATAGAGAGATTATTTCGTTTATGCGAGGGTAATATTGTGCAGTTTGTACTTTATAGACCCACCCAGCATTACGTGAAGTTGATCTAAGCAACTCCAACCTACTCGTATCCAATATTCCAATTTTGTAGATTATTATTATTTCTTTTGTAGAATAAATTACAAATACCTGCCCTGAGTTATTAGTCAAATACAGTTAGGGGCATTAACTGCTAATGTGAATTGACTATTCTACCATTCTTATATATACAAAAACATTTAAAATTCCATACTTTATTCACCAAAAAAACAAATGCGAAGAGAGACACAACAAAAGCTCCACCACCATGAACCACCACCTTTGTTTCTGCAACAACCCCCGAATGATCACCACCAAATTACTCTCTCTCTCTCTCTTACAAAACATCAAAAAAACCCAAACCCACCCACAACAATCACGCTCTCACCATCAGCCAAAATCTGAGAAAAATCAACTAAAATATGAGCACCATTCAACACAAGGTGACAGGGTGTGGTTTGAAATTGTGAGTCCCACAATATATGAGACCCAGAGCAAGACCCACTTATTGTGATAGGGTGCATTTTGAATTGTAGTCAAAAGTTGTGTACGTAAATTGCTCTACGTTTGACATTACCGTCTCTTATATTAATTGAAATAGTTAGGATCCACAATTTTAAATACAAAATATTTTGCTTTTGATCATATTAATTGATCATTATGTGGCAATTGGCATAGCTCACAACTATTAGATGTAGTTGATTCATTGATGGAATTATTACATTTGCGGTTGTCCAAATTAAATGATGAATGAAAATAGTGAAAAGAGATAGTAAGCATAACATTACTTTTAAATAAGACTCACTTTATTTTGGGGGAGTTTTTGATCATAGCTCCAAGAAAGCACTTTTTTTTTTATCTCAATTAGTCCATCTAAAAAATTTATAAAGCTAATTTTTATTGGCCAAAACGGACAAAAAGACCTTGTTACTTTATAAACCCCTAAAAAAAATTCTCCTTACACCCCGTGTTTCATTGTACATCGCTATCACAATTTCTTTTACACTCCAACTGCGCGCCTACACTATTGTCGCCGACCATCTGCCGATGGCGACTAGCAAATGATTTTTCGGCCGGTCACTGAACACTTGAAAAATAGTAAAATTTGGCTGTTTATTACAATGAAATTTGATAATTTTGTACAATGAAAATTTACTTTTTGGAACAGTGAAATTATAAAAATATTAAAAAAATTATTGTTGAAAAAATAGTATAATTTTACTGTTCTGGGCGGTGGTGGGATCGACAATGGTGGTGGTGAAAAATAGTTTAAAATTTTAGAAAATAATTTTATTTTTTAAAAAAACAAACAGTACAATTTCACTATTCTGGGCGGCGACGGTAGCGGCAACGGCGGTGATAGTGATGAAAAAGAGTAAATAAAAATTTTTAAAAAAATAAATTTACTGTTCAAAAAATCAAATTGCACAAAGTCAGTATTATGGATGGTGGCGACAGTGCCGGCGTTGACTATGGAAATGGTGGTGAAAAATAGTAAAAAAAATCAAAAAATAATTTTATTATTTAAAATAGTAAATAATATAATT
>BRYF01000010.1:13710000-13712500 GCA_030159135.1 Actinidia polygama
TTCCTTTAAGGATCTTCACATATATGTTTGTATGAAGTGATCCATATAAGTATGATAAGGTTACGTCCATTTGACACATATCCAAACATTATGTGATTGCCAAGTTAATCAAAAATCTAAATGTGACAGCATCCATGATAGGAGAATATGTCTCTCCATAATCAATTTCAAGTTTATGTGAGAAACCTTGTGTAACGAGTCGAGCTTTGTACCTCACAACCTCATTTTTCTCATTGCATTTTTTTACAAATACCCATTTATATCCCACAAGTTGTATCCCTTCAGGGGTATGAACTACAAATCCAAATACTTCTCATTTTGCTATAGAATTCAATTAAGCTCGAATTGCTTCTTTCCACATTTGTTAAATCCCCAAAACTTTAAAATATTTAAAGTTCTCTAAGTAATACATAAATTAAAAAATAAATACGAAATATGTACAATATATGTTAATTATGTAAAAATAATATATGTTATATTCTAAGTATTCAGTATGAATTGGCATAATTTCACAAATACCCCCTAAACTATAGCCATTTATCACTTTCACCCCTTCTTATAAAAAGTAAACCATATTGACCCCTTTAACTATTTAATTATATCATTTACACCACTTTCATTACTAATTTGTTTAAAATAGTGATAAAAATCAATTACGTGTTGTCCATATGCTTAAATTAAATGTCCTTATGTTTAAAATACTATTATTTTTTATAAAAAAATAAGTCAATACTTCCATGTACAAGCTTATTCAACCATTATGAGAATAAACTTAACCCTTATTAATAAGCCTTTAAATAGAGCGTTGACTTAGTTTTTTTAAAAAAAATAAGAATATTTAGACATAAGTGATCGATTTAAGCACATGGACAACACGTGATCGATTTTTATCACTATTTTAAACAGATTAGTAATAGAAGGGGTGTAAGTGATACAATTAAATAGTTAAGGAGGTCAATATGATGCACTTTTTAGATAAAGAGGTAAAAGTGATAAAAAGTGATAGTTTAGAGGGTGTTTGTGAAATTAAGCCGTATGATTTTTCATAAAATTTTACGAGAATATGAATTTTTACCTTAAAAATATTTTATGTTAAAGCGTAACAGAAAAATAAACACGTATTAAACATGTATGACTAAACTATGTGAATCACTAAGGACCACATGGTAGTATGACTCACCTCAATAATCATTATGAGATTTAATCTAACCATGGCATAAAAGTCAAAAATGTCAAAACCCCTCAACCACCCTTTCTTGTCCCAGCATTCCTGCTGGGACTTGACAGCTGAAAGAGAAAGAGAGAAAAAAAGAAGAAAAGTGAAAGGAGAGAAAGAAGAATAGGGAGAAAAGAGAGAATGAGTTGTTGAGAGAGAGAGAGAAGAAGAGAGAAGTAAGAAGAAAGAAATGAGGAAGGAAAAAGCTTAGTGAACCACATTTTTCAACATTTTTCACACGGTAATCTCACTCTTCCCTCCTATGCCTTTTGTATTTGCTTAGCTTAGAAAATAGTCTAAATGATCTAGGATTGAGTGATATACTCTATTCTGGTTAAAGTTAAGAAATACGTTAAAAATATAGCACGAGGACACCATTTTAGGATTAAGAGTCAAACTAAAGTTACGTTATATTTTTATTTCAAAATCACTGTTTGTATTTTGACCATAACTTTTTCATACTAAAACCTTTTGAGTTGATTCAAATGTCATAGAATAGCTACTTCAAATAACTACAAGTTTGCTTCAAATAGAATTTTTCTAATTCTAAGGTTATATGGCCCAAAATAGGATTGAAAATCCAGTTAGAAAAACTGAGTTATCGATATTTTTCAGTTTTACCGATTGAACTTTTTTTCTCAATCAGTTGAACATGTATGTTTAAAGCTATTGATCATGTCCATCGACCGGTTGAATATTTTTTCTTAAACGGTTGAACTTTTTTGTTTTAAGTAACTGATCATGCCTGATCGGTTGAACATTTTTTCTCAATCGGATGATTTTTTCTCAATCGGTTGAACATTTTTTTCAACCAGTTGAGGTTTTACATAATTTAGTTTTTGAACAACTGAATCTCTACGGGTAGCCTAGTCCTTGGTAAATAAACTTAATTACATTAGAAACACTTAAGTAAATAGCTTAATAATAATCATGTCAATAAAAGAATCATATAGGAATCAATCTGACTAGCCTAAATATCTCGACAAACAAGTATAGCGCAACATATACACAAACAAGTAAGTAACCTTAATCTCTAAAGTAAACTAAATTATTCTTTTATGCTATGATATATGCATAAAATTATGTTATGCTATGCAAATCAAACTCATGGATTAGATAAGAATATTTCAAAAAAATCTTGTATGTATATGCCTATGTACCATATGTTTCTATCTTTTGGGAATGTACTAGGCCGGCATACCCTGACTTAAATGGTGTAGAAGTATATTATCAAACTCAATTAAGGACGGGATGTCATACTGCATAATGTATGTTTCAAGAATT
>BRYF01000010.1:13720000-13722500 GCA_030159135.1 Actinidia polygama
CCACCCAAAAAATTGGGTTAAATTCAGCTCAAACTTTAACTTTTTTTCAACAACTTGCTCTCTTTATAATAGATTCCAAGGCCATCCCATTTCTTCTAGACAAACCACGTGTGCCCTGACTAACCAAATTAACTTTTAAAATTATAGTTCAACCCCTCCAATTTTAAATAAATTCATTATTTAAATATCCTACTTACTTTGATCTAAAAAAGTTATGAATCGTTTAATTTAATCCCAAAATATATTAAATGGCTTAAATTTAATTACAATAATTTATATTTCTGTAATAAAGTAAGATAATTATGGGTCAGGTTATTACACTTTAGAACATGTATGTATGTAAGATTTAGTATGTATGCAATGATATGACTTGTACAGTTTCTCTACCGATACGAACATGTGTTTTGAACGAATGAACTCAATACTGAATTTCTATTGGCTCTAAAAATAAATGTACACGTTTCGCTTTCGCACATAAAAAGAAAAGAAAGATTTTAAAGGAAAAGGACCACGAAAATGTCGTGACACAACCTGGCGCCGTGTGGAGCCACGTGGGTGTCAGGGGTCGTTACAATATTTCCCAATCATTGCTACGTCGACAGTCTTCAACAATTTATAGTTCAGTTTTTTCATTATTTATGTCATTGGCAACTTAATATGAAAATACATTATTGACAACGATTTTGTTTAAGTCCCATATCTTTCTTTTGTATTTACATAATATATTAAGATATCATCATTGTCAGGTACCTGATCCTCTTTAGGGAATAAATCTTCAAGAGCCTTCTCTTTAGGAGATTTATTTTTAGGAGAAGATTTGGTTATATCAACTTTTGCTTTTGCATGGTTTGTAGGTTTAGCCTCTTTAGAAGAACCTACATTTGTGATCTTGGCCTCTTTGGGAGTGCTAATCACTTTGCTTTGGACTTTCCTCTTCTAGAGAATTTGATCTCTTACACTAATGGGTCTTCCACGCTTCTGGCAAGCTTTAGTCATTTGCTGCTTGACTAGCATTTTTTCCTGTAAGGACATCAATTTTTGCTTATGTGTTAGCAACTTGTATATGATATTTTGTTATACTTTTTAGGTTAGTAAATGCATCTAGTAATTGATTTGCAATGCTTTACAAATGATTAATCCTTTGAACTTCTAGTTCACATTGACTAGTACGAGATTCAAGATGTGATAATGTCGAGGCATTCTAAGTGACTTCAGGTTGAGCTTTTGGCCTCAAACTTTCTCCCCTTAATAGTGGAAAAACTTTTCATCAAAATGACAATCCTCAAAACGTGCTTTAAAAATATCTCCAGTTATAGATTCTAAATATCTAATAATAAATGGAGAATCAAATCCCACATAAATCCCAAGTCTATGTTGTGGACCCATTTTAGTGCGCTGAGGTGCTGCGATAGAAACGTATATTGCGCACCCAAAGACTTTGAGATGACCACTGTTTGTTTCTTGGCCTTGTTTCTTGGCCAAGTACAAGATGTATTGGCAAGTACTTATGATATGAGGTTGGTCTAAAACAAATTAGAGATGCAACATGCAATATAGCATGTCTCCAAGCAAAGATAGGTAATTTTGCTTTCTTAAGTAGAGGTCGAGAAATTAATTGAGATTTTTTAAAAAAGAACTCAACTAGACGATTCTGTGTATGATTATGAGCAACGAGGTGTTCATCATTTATTCCAATACTCATGCATTAGTCATTGAATGACTAAAAATATAAATTATCTAGAATTATCCAAACGAATTGTCTTGATAGGATAATCTGAAAATTGTGTTCTTAATCTAATTATTTGAGCAAGAAGTCTACCAAATGCACATTCCTGGTGGAAAGTAAAGAGACATGAGATTATCTAGTTGATGCATTTACTAAATCCATAAAATACCGAAATAGTTACATGCTGGATGTGTCTACATCCACAAATGTCTCCTTGAATTCTTTGTAAAAAAGTTAGAAATTCAATAATTATTTTTGAGGGAGATGGTCTAACAATTAGTTTCCCTTGTGATCAGGTAGTCATGGATATTCACTTGGTAAAAGACAATCTTATAGTTACTTAATGGATGTTCATGTAAATTTTCAATAATTCACTGCATCATTATTGTTCCTCGACGCCCAAGGCGATCATGCTATAACATAAAAATTTTCAAGTTGGAGCATTTTTGGTGCATCACAATATGTGATTCAATCATCTTAATTATGGTATAATATAACCCAAAGGAGAAAGCGGGGAGTTTTTCTAGTATCAATTTTTGGCTAAATACAATAGAAGTAATATAAAGATATTTTTCTTTGCCTTCATTTATAGTTTTAATGTGATAGTCATTACGACGTATATCCTTAAGACTTAAAAAATTTCTTAATGGTTTGTTTGCATATAATGCATTATTAATATATAATTTTGTTCCATTTGCCAACATAATATTAGCTCTTCCAAAGCCTTCAATCACATGTGCAGGCCCTGGTATTGTATTGACATTAGCTCTTTCT
>BRYF01000010.1:13730000-13732500 GCA_030159135.1 Actinidia polygama
TTCTGGCTTGATAGTCATCGTCATGTTTGGGAACATTATCTTTTAGCAAACATTCTTTTGTAAAACCTATATGGTTTGATTACGTCGAGGTTATCGCCTTCATTCCACTTCTTCTTTTGGGCATTTAGTTGGATCCCTAAACACCCAAGTTCATGAATAGTTGGTTATGTTTTTGTTTTTGCTCACATTTGTGTGTTTACCTTCGCACCTTCTCATACTAAGTCTCCTCCTATCTAGTACCTAATTAGGAAATAAGATTTGGCGGCAAGTGCAATTCCTTGGTATTTGATAGGTGAGTAACTTGAACATTTAATTTTGTTAGCAGCTTGACAAATATTATAAAAATAAGAGTGACAAATTTTAACTGAGTTTTAACACAATGAGGAGCGCTATATCTGTTTTTATCTGTTTATGTCGAGTTTCATCTCTTATAACTTGTGACTGTGATTCATATGACATCTTAGCAGAGAGTTCTTATCTAAGTATCCTCCACATAATACTTGAGGGGGAACTTATAGGAACTTTTCTGCATAAATTGATGTTTTTTTTCCTGTAAATATGGATGGGATGTCTTGTTATGTAGATGTGATCCTTAGATTTAGAGCGCCAGTAGGCTGCTTCTAGGTTATTGTGTATCAGAATTTCAACTAATTGTATGTCTGTATTTTGACTACCATATATTAGGCCACTGGTCCTGTGTTTAGAAAGAGATTAGTAGCACTATGTTCTAATTTTTGTATTATTAAGTCATTTCTAAAGATGATCAGTATCACTGGTTGATTCATTAGGGTTTTGTTCTGGCCTGTTTTGTAATCCTGATCTTTGTATCCTTGTCATCTTTGTTGACTTTTGTGATTAAATCTCCAGAAATCTTCTTCAGCAACACCCTGGCCGTTGATGATATGGATCTTACATGTCGGTCTTATTAATACATTGTAAGAGCTTGTCCGTCATAGTTGGGAAATTTTTCTGCTTTAACCAAGTGGTGTCCTCCCTTCCTTGCCAATAAAAAAAGATCCTCCCTTACTTTTCTTAATCATGCAGTAGGGCCATCTTATATAGACAGTGTAGGTTACCATCAAAACGAGGGTATGATATGGTCCTAATAAGCTAGGTGTTTGTAGTGCCTTTGACTGGTCAGAGCTAGACAAATTGTAACAGCCCTGCATCTGACCATTGCCCAAGCAATTCTAATAATCAGCAATTACTCTTTTGAATACTGACCAATGCTTGTGCGATTGACATTACATGTGTTTAATGTTGTATTATTTCTCTTTGGTGAAAGGTTGTGTCCTCTTCCTACCAAGAAAGGTTGCCTATTGTAGATTCCTTATTTGTTTCTTGGCACTTCATTGCCCTTTAATGCATATCTCGTTTCATATATTGCAGCAGCTTTTGCAGTTGCAAGACTAATATCACTTTTCAATATTTAGACTAAATAACTCTTCAATATTGTTATTGTTGGCCACAACATCACTGAGTATGAATGACACTATTGTAATGCCAAGGGCTTGTCATTGTCTAGGAAGCGAAGTAAATCTTAGTACTTAAAAGAAAACATTAGATGTGACTCGATGGTAGAAACGTTTTCGAATCCTATTTGAAGGCCGCTGATTCTGCCTTTTGCTTAGCGTAGATGCAAATTAAATGCAAAGTGATGCAGTATAAATGCGAATAGTGGTATTTTTAGTTAGCTTTGCAGTAGAAATGTGAATAGTTGTATTTTTAGTTACGTAAGCTATACATGACCTGTCCATAGCAGTTAAGTTAGTTGAGTCTTTTAGTCTATATTTAAGAGGTTGGGGCCTCCAATAGGAAGTTGTTGATATTTTGGGATTCTAATTGTTGAGCTTTGGCTCTTGTATCCGAAATTGAGAGTTTTTCTTTCTAGAAATACCATTTCTTGTATTTGAATTGCATCATTTTGGTATCAGAACTCTAGGTTGCTCTAGGTTTCTTGTATTTCATGATCGAAGATAAAATCCCAACTCAACATTCTGCAAAAAGGTTTGACTGAGTTAAACATGTTGACTAGGTTTGACTGATTTTTTTCTCATGACCAGTTGACTGGGTTCGTTTATTTTCATTGTTACAATGGCTCAAATAAGTAGAAGAAGAAGAGAATGTAGATCATAATTGGAATTTCGGTGGTGAAGTGGAGTGGACTCTACTAATTGGAAGGAATAATGATGATAGTTTGAATCAAATGGATGAGAGTGAAGAGTTGAGTAGACAATCTTCTACCTTGATTGTGAAGGTGCAACTTTTGCAACTATCAACTAATGTTAGTGATGATTCCAAGGATGCTCAAATTCAATTTGAGAATCCTTTTGATTCTCTGAAATGGAGTAGACTTGGGCAACATAATGAATTGGGAAACTAAGGACGTATACACATGGGAGGACAACATGATGAACTTCCCGAATTCTATGGAAGTTTCAATTCAGATGGTTTTGTTGATTGGTTGAACACCATTGAGTGCGTGTTTTAAGTATTGCGA
>BRYF01000010.1:13740000-13742500 GCA_030159135.1 Actinidia polygama
ATCGACATTGAACTCCACAAAACACCTCTTGTCTGCCTTTTCTTTGTATTTAGCAGTGATTTCCAGCAACTTCTACTGCCTAGACTTGTGAATTTCCTGCAACTTCTGGAGGAAATCTTCTTCTTTGTCATAGACGTTCTTTAAATGAGGATCTGGGGAAAGGTCAAGAGGAGATTGTGGAATAATGCTGTGCACAACTTGGAAAGGACATGACCTAAAACTACGGTTCCAAGAGTGGTTGAAAGCGAAGTTAGCTTGACTCAACTTTTGATCCTACAACTTTACATGATCCTCAACAAAGCTCCACAACAAGTTACCCAAATTGCAATTCACCAACTCAGTCTGCCCATTTGCTTGGGGGGTTGATAGGCACTACTAAAGTCTAACTTTATATTATCCAATCTCCATAGACACTGTCAAAAGCGACCTAAAAAACGTGTACGCCTATCAGAAACAATAGAATTGGGCAACCTATTCATCCTATAGACCTCATTGAAATACCTTTGGGCCACTTTCACGGTTGCACCGCTTCCGTGGGGTTAAGTTTTAGGATCATGTTTTTTTTGTGGAGGTCGGGGGACAAGGTTGCGGGTTACTTTCCCTACTATATCTTGGTTTTCCTTTATAGGATTTTTTGGGTAGATGGCTATTTGTGGAAGGTTGTGAATCATATAATGTGGCATGTTGTTTTGTGAAGGGAGGTGCATGACTCGGTGATGGAGGATTTGCTAGCTCCTGTGGAGAGGTTATATGATGAGGGGATTGGGACGTGGGAAGATTCGTTGAGGTGGAGTCTTGCATCCTCGGGGATCTTTTACGTTTAAGTCCTATAGTGACGGAGACGGAATACAGGCTGATGCTCACATAGCTTTTTTTCTCATGCATTACTTGGATGCAATAATTAGGGTTCACTTGAAACCGATTTGGGGTACCCATGCTCCGTCCAATGCTACTTTCTTTGTTTGTTGTGGGACTGAAGGGAAGATTAATATAATTAATAATCTGATTTAGTGACAGAAGATCATCCTCTATTGAAGTTGTATGCGCAAGTGCAATAGTGAGAAGATAACTCTCTTGCTTCTCCATTATTTGGTGGCTTAGGAGCTTTGGTCCATTGTTTGGTCTAGGTAGAGTGTAGCTTTTGTGTTCCAAGGTAGTGTTATGGAGTTTCTCTATTGTTGGGGAGGGGCCAAGGTTTGTAAGAGGAGAAAGAAACTTGGGGTGATAATCCACTTTGCTTGATGTGGCTTAGTTGGCGGGAAAGGAATCGTTGACATTTTGATGGCATTTGGGAGTCCTTTGTACATGCTAATAGTTAGCTGATTAGTAGCTGGTATAGTTGGGCGTTGAGGGAGTGTAATCCTTCCCTCAACCAATATCTTGACTTGGTTGATCTTTTTTGATGCAACAGAAGTGTATACAAATTTTTTTTTTTTGTACCTTTTTTTTCTATATGGGAGCCATTTCCTTAATGCCTTTGTATGGTATACTTATATGTGTACTTATTAAAAAAAAGGTATATGCCAGGCTACATACTCCAAGTGTAAAGGGTTTGCGCTTATGGTTTTGGCATTGTTCTAATTCAATAATTTGAACTTGAATTTTGCTCTTGAGAAATTTAGTTTTCTCTCTGTCTTTGTTACGAAGTTGAGCATGTTGCATGTATTTTTCTTATTGTGGATCTAAGATGATGACTTCATAGTTGATTAGACCCTCGTAGTAGTCTAGCGTTCGAACCATAGATCCCTTTACTTTAGAAAATTGGTTCAAGACTTTTTAGTGTGAAACCATAAAACCCATAACTGCTTCAAAACCCTTTACTTTAGAAAATTGGTTCAAAACTTTTTAGTGTGAAACCATAAAACCTATAACTGCTTCAAGTGCATCTGTAGTTTTTCTACCTCCATTTGTTGTTATCTTGACTTCTCATCTCTCTCTAACCCTTTTCTCACAGTCTCTCTATGGTGCTTCCCTTATCCATTTGCAGTTTTCTCAAATCCGTATCTTCAATCTGTTGCACCAATTGAGAATAAAACTAAGAGGGAATATACTTAGGTGGTTTGGACATTAATGTCATAGGCCTATTGATGCGGTAGGAATGAGAAGTGATATAATTATTGGTAATGACAATACTAGACGGAGGGGTAGACTGAAGGTAACATTGGATGTGGTAGTACAAAATGATACGAGTGGATTGAATCTCAGTGAACATTTGGCTCTTGATAGAGCTCAATGGCATAAAAGGTTTATGTAGCCGATCCCAATTGACTGAGACAAGGGACAAAGGCTTGGTTTGGTTGGTATCTTCAATCTTTGATTATTTTTCTCTTATATCTAAGTTTGCTCATCTTGATCAAGAGTCTAGCTTTTAACACTACATCTTGGCATGAGGGATTACGGTGATGATTCCCATGTTTCTTGTTCCTTTGATCCTTTGACGGAATTGATGCAAGTCAATTGTCAATTTGCAATTATATCTATTGTTGATTTGCAGATTGTT
>BRYF01000010.1:13755000-13757500 GCA_030159135.1 Actinidia polygama
CTTCAGAGTTTGACCTAGTAACAAATTAAACTTTATAATTTTAATGGTAACAAGTGAAACCTTGGAGTTTTGATTCGGTCATAATTAAAATTATTTGTCAGACTTTGGTTCATTAGGGTTGACAAAATCAATTTATTTTGGCCACAAAATTGAAAAAATAATGTCATTCAACGTTTTTCGTTTTTAAAAGTCCTTACCGATAAAATTATTGCTCATTTTTATTCAAAATTTTTAAAAATAACTAGAATATTTAACTTGATAATTCGTCATAATTGCATTAAAATTAACTCTTAAAGCAGTGATTAAAGCTTTTAAAACGGATAATGTCGAACAAAATTGTTTTCCTAATCTTTTGGAAAGAATAAGTTGGGACCTTCAACCCTAATAAAACGAAAATGACAGATAATTTCAATTGTGACCTGATCAAAATTATATGATTTAATTTTCTATAATTAAAACTATAAAATTAATTTGCTACTGATGTAAAACTCTGGGGTTCTTTTTGTAATTTTTTGTAAAAAGTTTATCATTTTTTGGGGCACTTTCGATTTGTATTTAGAATTTAGAGTATCTCCATTGCCCACACTAAAAAATTATTAGTGTTAAGATCATCCGCGGCTGTAAGCAACCTTTGGCTAATTTAATCAATGAAAACTCAAAAAACATATTTCACATCAGATTAGGTAAAATAGCCAATGGAAATAAATTTGATACAGTGCCTAGCCATATTAAACTATTCACTATTCATATGATATTTAAAGCATAAATTATATTTTGCACTTTTATACTGTTACTAAAATATTTTTTTTAGATACCTTTACTTTCATTTATATCAATTAACTTCTTAAACTTGATCCTTCTATTCGTATTTCATTCAATTAAAAATATATGGGTTGAAAAAAATATCACGCTTTAAAAATATTTTTTTAAAAAGTACAACCATTTGAATAATATGACTATTTTAAAAATATAATTATTTTAAAAAATATATCCTTTACAAAATATCACCGTTGGAATAATATGACCATTTTAAAAATATAACGGTTGAAAAAAAACTTGAGTATAGAATAAATACATAGTAAAAAAATAATATTCTAATGAAATATAATTAAAATATAGAGGTTGATATAGTTAGTATTAAAAAACTAATTAACTAAAATAGAATTTGTGGTGTTTTTATAATTTGGCTCAAATTTAATGAGGTTGATGCGGATGCTCTAGCATATTAACTTGTTAACATTGTTAGAATAATTCATGGATCTAACTGAACCCTAAAAATCGACTTACAAGGTGAGGGTTGTCCAATGACTTATAAGGAAGTACAGACCTTCGTATCCAGACGATATGAGATTTCACTCATAAAACTGTAAAACTCATATTTTATACTCCATTCCATATGCTAATGAAGATGTTAAAGTTGTCATATGTTAAAGCATTTACATCGAGTTGGCTAAAAGTCACTTTTAGCTAATAAAAACTTCAAAATTGATTCACATCAAATTAGTTAAAACAGGTTATAAAAATAAGATTGCAACAGTATTTAGTCATATTTGACTATTCACTATTCATATACTATTTAAAGTATAAATTATATTTTACATCCATATATTTTTACTAAAATATTTCTCTTTGATTCTTCCACTTCTAATTGTATCAATTAATTTCCTAAAGCTGATCATTCTATCCGTACATCATTCAATTAAAAATATATGAGTTAAAACAAAATACGATCTTTTTAAAAATATACTTTTAAAAAATACAACCGTCTTAAAAAATATCAACATTTGAAATAATACAACCATTTCAAAAATATGATGGTTGAAAACTCCATTCAAAATAGAATGAATAAATAATAAATAAATAATATTCTAATGGAATAGAATAACGATGCAAATGGAATTAGTGTTTAAAAAATGACTCGCTCATAAAAAATAGTAATCTTTGAGTTATAATTTGACTCAAATATAATAAGTTTAATGCGGATACTCTTAAAATATAAGCTAAGTGTTGTTAATACTCTAGCAAATTTTATTAAAAAAATATAAAAGTTGGTGGGTTGGATGATGCGTGGCACTAGGTGGGTAATAATTGAACGTGACTAATTTATTAGTTATTTAGTTAATTAATGTTTACATTGTACAATAGAATTTTCAATTATTCACTAGCCAACTAAGTACTTGCCCATGGCGTAGCTCAGTTGGTTCACAGGTGGTAGATTACATCCAAGAGCGCAGGTTCGAGTCATGGCAGCCGCAGTGTGGGAGTTTCACTCATGAAATATTGGGTGAGCTCCTTGTGTGCACTATGCACTGGTCTCCCATCTGTTGGGCCGCTGAGTACCTGATTTACCAGTCATGCCAGTCCCGTGGGGCAATGCGATATGGCCCGACTAAGGTGTCCGGAACAAGACCTTTTGCACCAAAGTATTAATCCCACTTTTATATATGTAAACACTTTAGTATACAAAAATTTAACATTTGCATCGTAGATACTCTTAGAA
>BRYF01000010.1:13890000-13895000 GCA_030159135.1 Actinidia polygama
TCGTGCAGAACTGTGGGAGAACTAGTCGGAACCAGTTCACACAGGCGAGAACCGACTGAAAAACGAATTGTGCGTACCAATAGACTTGATGCAGGCAGGTCAGGTTAGAAATGAAATGATCGGCTCGGTCAAGCGGCACGTGAGTCAGTGAGTGCATGGTCAACAAATAGTGTTAACCGGCACGTGAGGGTGTAAGATCTATGCACAAATAGTGTTAACCGGCACGAGTTGGCGAGCGTAATATCGACGCACAGATATTGGGGGTGGGGGTGCGTGAGGGCGCATGCGGTGTTAGTTTGACAGCGTGGTTGGTTTTGTTGTACTGAAGAAGTGAAAGCGATCCGAGATATGTGCCTTTTGTTGGAATTGGGGTGAAAAATGATGGTACAGTGGCTGTGAGGCGTGGTTCCAAGGCTGGGGTAGTGATGGTGGTGTTGATGATAATGAGGGCAGTGGTGGTGACTGTTATGATGACTGCTTAGAGTCGTGTTCAGATGAGAGAGCGCCCGTGGTATTACCACAGGCGCGCCTACGTGGCTCAATGGCAGCCACCCATTTGGGGGTGGATGAATTTTTTTTTTAAGTTCCATCCACCCCCAAATGGATGGATGCTATTGAGCCACGTAGGCACGCCCGTGGTAGTACCACGGGCGCTCTCTCATCTGAACACGACTCTGACTGCTTATCTAATTCTAGACCAAGTTCATTAAATACGAAAAACTATTTTTAATCTCAAAAAGTTATCTAAAAGTAATTTCTTTTCGTCTTTAATGAGTTTGTTAAAAACATATCATTTTTTATATATTTTTTACCTAATCTCGTGAAGAGAAATTACAAAAGTATAAATTTTCATCAAATGATAAAAAAAATTATTGAAGACGAAAAACCTCGAAAAAACAAAACTGCAAAAAAAAATAAAAATAAAACATTACCAAACTTGGCCTAAGAATATAAGAAACTTGGCCTAAGAATATAAGAGTGATGGCATGTCAAAGCAGATTTTAAATATTAAATTTATTAGCCCTCTATAATATTAAATTTGATGTACCTAATTGTACTTCTAGAACATGGATGCTAATGCGCATTTATATTTAGATTTAGATTTCATGTTATTATGGATTTATTCCTCATTACAATTAAAAAGGATATGATTAATATATAAATAGAAAATTTATATAATTCATAATTATATATGACCGAATAAGGGTCTATTGCTTTAAAAGAAAGCACTCATAGTAGAAAAAATTATTTACTAAAACGCCGTTACCACATTATACTGGACAAATTTTTGTAAAAACAATTCTTTTATAATATAATTTTTCTGTTTAGATTAAAAGTCAAAATCCCAAACGATGATTGATAAACTCCTGTAAGATCTCTCTATTATAAGATCTCTCTATAATATATCCATTTAAAAACGCACTCTTTACATCCATTTAGTATAATTTAAAATTCATATAGCATGCAAAAGCAAGTAACATGCATATAGCTTCTAATCTAGCCATTGGAGCAAATGATTCATCAAAATCAATTCCTTCTTTTTGACTATACCCTTGTGCCACAAGTCTAACTTTATTTCTAACAATAATTCTGAATTCATGAAGTTTGTTCCTAAATACCTATTTAGTCTCAATTATAGGATGATTTGATGACCTAGGTACTAGTGTCCAAACTTGACTTCTTTAAAATTGATTTAATTCTTCTTGCATTGCTAAAAAGTCAATGTTCATCAAATTCCACTTCATGAAAGTTTTTAGGTTCTATTTGTGACAAAAATGCGAGATTATCACATATATTTCTAAGAGAGTTTCTACTAGTTGGTACCCTTTGATGAATTGCCAATGATAAGGCTTGTTGGATGATTGTGAATATATCTCCATTCTTTTCGAAGATTTGAGTTTTTACCATCTTGCATTTGACTCTCATTTGACTTTCAATTTGAGGTAGTACCACCTCTAGTTGAATTCTTTTCTCACCGGCTTCTCCTTGAGTCTCTTGACTTTCTTGAGAAATCTCAAGATTTTTCATGACCTTTTTAATTCCTATATTTCTTGAAACATTTTGAAAGAAAGGATCATTAAATTCATCAAATACAACATGCACGGATTCTTCAACTACAAAAGTTCGTTTATTAAAAATTCTAAACGCTTTGCTTGTAATTGAATATCCTAAGAAAATGGCTTCATCCGATTTTGAGTTAAATTTTCCTAGGTTGTTTTTGCCATTGTTTAGTACATAGCACTTACATCCAAAAGCATGAAAGAAATTAATATTTGGTTTTCTTCCTTTCCATAGTTCGTATGGTGTCTTTTTAATAATTGGCCTAATCATAGCTCTATTTATGATGAAACATGCTGTGTTTATCGCTTCGGCCCAAAAATATTTTGGAATAGAGTTTTCAAATAAAATCGTTCTAGCCATCTCTTCTAAAGTTTTATTTTTTCTCTCAACAACTCCATTTTGTTGAGGGATTCTAGGAACTGAAAAATTATGTCTAATTCCTAAGTCATCACAATATTTAGCTAAAGATTTATTTTCAAATTCTCTACCATGATCAGTTCTAATATTCAAAATTGTATGTTCTTTATCATTTTGAAATCATCGGCATAGTTTTGTAAATGAGAAAAATGCTTCATTTTTGTGGGTTAAAAATATTACCCATGTAAATCGAGAAAAGTCATCCACAACCACAAGTATGTATAATTTTCCTTCAAAACTCATTGTTCTTGAAGGATCAATTAAGTCCATGTATAAAAGTTGTAATGGTCTAGATTGGAGATAATAGTTTTAGATTTAAAAGATATTTTTATTTATTTCCCTTGTTGACATACTCCACATAATCTATCTTTTTCAAATGAGATTTTAGGTAATCTAATTACCAAGTTCTTTTTGACTAATTTTGAAATAAAATTCATGTGAGCAGTTCAAGCCTTCTATGCCATAACCAATCGTTGTCATTTATAGCCGATAAACAAGTTTCATTGATTGGTTCAACATCATCAATTCTAAAGACAAACATTTTTGATTATTTGACCAATAAATAGAGTTTTGTTTTCTTTAATGCTTTCTATAGTGCAATTATCTTTGTCAAAAGTAATTTTATTTCCTTTATCACATAGTTGGCTTATACTAAGCAAGTTATACTTCAATCCATCTACAAACAAGATATTTTCTATAATTGGAGAAGGTTCCTTACCCACATTACTTATACCAATGATCTTGCCCTTGCTATTGTCTCCGAATGTTAGAAATCCACCATCCTTTGGTGACAAAGATGCGAACAATGATTTATCTCCGGTCATATGCCTTAAGCAACCACTATCCAAGTACCATCATTCTTTCTTTAATGTTGCATTCAAGCATACCTACACACAAAAATTATGCATTGATTTTTGGTACCCAAATCTTATTGGGTCCTTGTGTGTTAGTGACATTTTTCTTAGGGACCCATATTATTTTTAATCTCCGTTTAACACATTTCTTTATATATACTGAATATATGGTATGATCATTTGTGTTATAAAATACACATGGGTTTTTGTGTGTTTTAAATGGCAACAATTTTACAAATATATTCTTATATAATTTTTGTTTGGCTAAAGGATTGTATCTAAGTCTGACACGATCATATACAAACCTTTGTGAATCTAAAAGTAAATTTAGGTTCTTTTGTCCTTTAATAAATTTTTTAAGACACTTTGTTAAATCTAAAACTTTATCATTGAGTTCATTATTTTTAGTATTTAACTCATTTACATGCTTGTTTGAATTTTCAATTTCATTTGTGAGTGAAATGACTTGTTTTCTTAGCATGCTATTTTTGCTCACCAATTTCAAAGACTCCTCATATAGATCATTATAGTCATCTTGTAAATCATTAAAAGAGTTGAATTCAAGATGTACCTCATTTATGTCATCCTATTTGGCAACAAGACACAAATTGATCACCTTTTGATCTCTTGTCTCATCATCGGTTGAGTCATCTTCACTTTCTTCCCAAGTCGCAAAGGCTTTCTTGAATTTCTCAAATTTTTCTTTGGAGCTTCTTTTTTCTTTTCGGAACTTTGGACAATCAATTTTATGTGTCTCGGCTTCTTGCATTCAAAACATGTGATAGGTTCTTTCTTCATTTCTTCTTCTCTTCCAAAATTCTTTCTTCCTTGTTTTTTTGAAAATTTGCCCTTTTTGAATATTTTGTTGAACCGTCGTGTAAATAGGGTCATTTCCTCACCACTTTATTTATCATTTGGTATGTCTTTATTTGTATGTGATGAAGATATTTTGAAAGCAACTTCTCTCTTCTTTTTGCTTTTATTGAATTCCTCATTGCTCTTCATTGTGATCTCATTTGTCATGAGAATCCCAAGCAATTCATCAAGACCCATCTTGGTAAGGTCCTTTGTTTCTTCTACAGCGGTCACCTTTTGTCCTCAACTTCTTGGTAAACACCTAAGAATTTTTTTCACCATTTTCACGTTAGTATAAACTTTACCAAGAGATTTCAAGCCATTGATTATGTCAGTGAACCTAGCAAATATTTCAAAAATTATTTCATTTGTTTTTATTTTGAACAATTCATACTTATGAACTAATATACTTATTTTTTATTCTTTACATGGCTAGTTCCTTTATGAGTAACTTCTAACTTATCTCAAATTTCTTTTGCCATTTCATACCCGAAAATTCTATTGAATTCATTTACATCTAATGCGTAATATAATGAATGTATGGCCTTAGCATTATTTCGGACATCTTTCGTATCTACAAGTGTTCACTCTTTTTGAGTTTTAATTTTTTCCCCTTTTTTTTGTTATTTTTATTGGTGTAATAGGTCTATTTCTATGATATTACAACATGCATAATCGTTTTCTTGAATGAATATTCTCATTCTAGCTTTTCAATAATTATAGTTGCTACCGAAAAAATCTAGAGGCCTCGAAATAGATTGACCTTCGGTCATGTTTGTTCCTACAATATTTACCATCAATCTTTTACTCCTA
>BRYF01000010.1:13910000-13915000 GCA_030159135.1 Actinidia polygama
ATTTTTTGCTATAAAATATACATTTTTTTGGTTTTGGGGGGAGGGGGGGGCAAGTTTATATTAGTATATGAGAGTTTATTTGAATTATTTTTTTTTCTTTTTGTCTCATTGTACATTTTAATTCAAAAACAATTTTTTTTTTTTAGTTACCCCGAACCTTAGCTATCCAACAATTGAAGATACTTCTAAATGATAGATAGATTATTCAGTGGGTGAATATCACATCTACATACGTTTGCCATAATTTAGCTAAGGAATTAGCGGATTTTAAATTTTAGTCCAATTACTCTAAGATTAGAACACCACTAGAATTTGCTCTAAAAGTACTAATTAATTTCTTTCTAAAGAGCGGATAAGCCTTATCCGATAGGAACAATCTTTTGTGAATTTGTTTTTGCATTGTAACGATACAGTCCAAGATTTTGTGCATGTTTTGAGTCAATTTTAATAATTTGAACCATTAATATTATAGATCTCATCAGAAAATATATAACTATAAATAGCACACTTAACAGATATAGATTAATGAACGATCGATAACAATTTATATAAAAATAAATGGGTATAACTATGTGTGATACACTTATTTATTAAATTATAGAATATGACTGAATGCTTACTGAACTGTGCCCGATTAACATAATTTTTTATAATATTAATCTTTATGAGAAAATCTACAATATAAACGGTTTAAATTATAAAAATGAATCCAAAACTAAACTCAAAATACTTGAATTGTACAGTATAATTCAATTTTTATTTGGACATGAGAGAAACCAAGTCCTATACGATAAGGCAGGGATCGTCAAGTCAAAAATCATGGCTCCCAACTCTATTTTTTTTCTCATCCTCTTTTCGTTTAAAGCTGCGCCAACCTATCTATTTTTCTCCGAAATGTCCAGTGCGTGGGTTATATATGGGGAGGGGGGGGGGGGGGGGGGGGGGGGGGCGCGAGTGAGAGAGAGCTCTTTTTCGTTTGACTCATTCCATGCTTTTCGCCTTCTACAGCGAACTGTCCTCTGTCCAAGCAGCCTGCAAAGTCAGAGACTTTGCCCACCTACTCTGCTTTCTAACTTTTGATTACGTAATCTGCTCTATCCTCATCCGGTTTAGGAATTGTTCTATCGATTGGGATTAAAGCAGTTGATGCTTTTTACTTGTTCCTCGACCGGTTGAGCTTTTATCTCAGTATTCTGATCTCTTTAATAATTTTTATATGCAAAATCATTTAAAAATTTACTTGTGTCAAATAATGATTAAATTAAATAAATAATATGCATAAAAATACTAAAATAAAATAAAAATTCAATTAATAAATTATAATAAAATGTGTGAATCAATATGATAACTTCACTAAAAAGAAACTCAAAAATCAAAGAAACTAAAAAATCCATAAAAAAACATATTCCAAACTAGGTGAAGATTGGCTAAAGTGTAATATGAGCCATATTAAAAATAAATATGGTCCATAGTCTATATTTCTGAATAAATTTTGGAGAAATTTTATTGGCATTTTCATAGACAAAGATAATTATACGACTTTCTTGAGGCACAAAGGAATTTTATGGACACAAATACCATTTTCATACTTTTGAAAATGTATATAATTTTTTCCTATTTTGCATCACTTAGCTTTCATGTGTCATCTATGATCAAATGTCTTTTTCTTTAATATTAAGAGGTCCCGCTCTGTTTAGTGAGTTTTTCAGAATCATTTATGCATAATAATTTTTAAAATAATTATTTGATCGATGGTTTTTTAAACTTATTTTTGAAATATTTTCAAGATCCCTTTTATATGGTTATAAAGCTTTTTGAAAGTACTATAAGATGAAAACAATTTTTCAAGATCCCTTTTATATGGTTTCAAGCTTTTTGAAAGTATTATATAAGATGAAAACAATTTTTGAAAACTATAGAGTTTTGATACATAAAAAAGTTGAAATTCGCTACGTCATCCAGAGTGTCGATCCGATTACCTAGGCTAAGCCAGAGTGCCAGTCCGGCCAATTGGGAGGCCCAAAGTTCGCGGGCTTGTCCCGGCTTAGTTCAGACTCCGATTTGTGCATTTTTTATATGGCCATTTTACCCTTAGTGTGTCACAATTGCGCAATGTTTGTAAAATGCTCATAACTCATTCATCTCAAGTTGGATCAAGATCCCTTTTATATGGTTGTAAAGCTTTTTGAAAGTACTATAAGATGAAAACCATTTTTTAAAACTATAGAGCTTTGATTACGGGTATGAAAGTAGACCATCCAGGAAGACACTCGGGACAAATTTGTCATATCACCTATTTTGCATTCTTTTTCCTTTCTAACTACAAATAACTTCAAATATAAATTATTGGTATCAAAATAGGGTCTTTTGTGCCCAAAAATAATTTAAAAATTCTTTTAAAAAATATTCTCCCTAAAATACCCTCATTCTCTCATTCTAAAAATAAAAAAAAAATTACAGAGTTTTCCAAGCAAATCACATTTTTAATTGGTTCATAGAATTCATCATTCATATTCTCTCGTAATCGGGAATCGATACAACGGTGAGCCTCTAGAAATTATAACCGGTCAAAATGAGATTAGTACGATAATCAATGCTAAGGAACGTCCATAACTTGACCCTCAATCTCCCTTAGATCTATTAGTAGTCTTTGAACCGAAACATTGTATTCTACCCACTATACTCACTTTCAACATTCTACTACATCTTATCCTCATCTAATCAACCATAATAATATAACAACTAATCTATATACCAAATGCACTTAAGTTTCTTTATGTAATTCAAATGTTTAGTTCTTTGTCTATGATATAAACATCCATCATCATCCGTACTTAAAAGCTTGTGATCAAAGAAGACACACTTGAAAGGAAAATTCGAAATCATATGAATATCTATTCAAAAGCGAATAAGCCTGAGGGATATCATTCAATTCAAGAGGCGTTTCTAAGCAAAGATTCTCTTTCATTTTTTTCACGTGTTTACTAATTTTCTTATTTTACTTGCTATTTTCTTGGTTTCACACGAACCACTCCATCCATACCAATTTGTTGTTCATTTTTTGAAATTTAACTGTTTAAAGAGTACATAGTATTACAATTGAAACTTTTAACTTTTTCAAATTACCCTTCAACAATATAAACTTATCTTGAAAAGTAAAATTTTTGTTACATCAACTGATAAGATAGGGAAAAAGTATAATTTTATAATATTTTGATGAGTGATTTTTCAAAATAGACATATTTTGAGATATCTAAACATAAAAAAGTGGAAAAGCAAAATGGGTTAGAGAGAATAATTTGGTTCAAATTAAGGGCATTCCTTGCCATCCATGCATTTTTAGGTAGGTCATCTAAATCATATAAGCTAGTTTTTGTTGAAAATATGTATAAATGAAAGCTCAAAAAAATTGTTAAGTAGCCCAAAAGGTAGACATAAACAGCCCTAAAAGCCATCCATGCATTTTTAGGTAGGTCATCTAAATCATATAAGCTAGTTTTTGTTGAAAATATGGTATAAATGAAAGCTCAAAAAAATTGTTAAGTAGCCCAAAAGGTAGACATAAACAGCCCTAAAAGTTGGAATTTATTGAGCTATAAATATTTTTTAATGGCTCTTATAATGGCAGTCATAACCACCCTCATGATAGGAGTTTATGACTGGAAGTTATAAAGAACTTGTTTCCTATAAATTCTAAGATTTTGCATTGAAACACTTCAAGCA
This sequence comes from Actinidia polygama, assembly GCA_030159135.1. Lineage (NCBI taxonomy): Eukaryota > Viridiplantae > Streptophyta > Magnoliopsida > Ericales > Actinidiaceae > Actinidia > Actinidia polygama. The sequence continues at coordinate 13,913,724 of BRYF01000010.1, forward strand.
TAGAATTTATTTTTTCCTTAAGAGTTTCCATTTGTGTGAGAGAGAGTCAGGTAAAGTTCAGTTCGCCAAGGCTGCGTCGGAAGTGTTCCGACGTAAGTGGTTCAGCCATTTTATCCTCGGAAGAAAACGTCGACACAAGGAAGACGTCGGCAAAAACCTACAACACCCTTGGTAGGCGGCGAATCTTGGTTAAGGAGACTGCGACAACAAGACTTGGCCCAATTTTCTGTTTGTATCTCTAATTTTAGATTCTGTATTTTTTTTATGTAATTTCAATATATTGCAAATGGATAAAATTATTCTTTGGAATTCCATATTTGCCTAATCAATTTTTACCAACAAACTTAAGCAAAATTATTTTTTAATCTCGTGATTGGCAATTAAATTTCAAAAATAATTTATGTTCAGTACTAATGTTTAAGATGCAGGAAATAACACCTAGACATAAATCTATGCACACCTATTTATGCACGTCTATCTCTCTTTCTCTCAAAGAACTCAAATGCATATATTTTTTTTTTATGGTAGTGGTGGTTTTTGTTGGTTGATTTGTCATATTTTCTATCAATTTATAGGAGAAACAATGACTCTTCAATTGCTTCAACACAATTGTGTAATTTTTACATAAGAAGTCCTATACGAAATTGGAAGCTTTTTGATATATATATAAAAAAAAACTACATTAGTTTCTGCTTTCGAGTTTTGTTACAGAAAAACTCGGGAAAAAAATTAATAACATCCAGAAGCTGTTTGGTTTTTGTATTTAAAGCTATTTCTGGATTTTTTTTGAAAAGGAAAACAAATATTGGCCCCACTTAGGGCAGGTCCATAAAACAATTTTTCCATGATTTGCTTTGTTGTTTGTTTGTGTTGTTGGGTGTGGTTGGGATGTGAAGGAGATATACTTGTAGCGGGTGTTACAGAAAAAGACATGGTCAAAAGAGAAAATTTGAAATTTCAAAACTCAATCTTGAACAGATTTTTAGAAAGAAAAAAAAAGGGCTCGGAGAATCCCAATGCACAGATGGAGAGAGAGGAGAGAACACAGAGATAGCTGAGTGTGTATTGTGTGGGCTCTCTCTGATCCTTGTCAACCAATTGATCTGAAAATCTTTTCACATAAACAATTACTTTCCCTTCCTTTTCACCCATCCCCTCTCTCTCTCTCTACAAATTTATGATATTTGATTTAAATCGGATGGGGAAGAGAGAGAGAGAGAGAGAGAGAGAGAGAGATGGAAAAATATTTTTTTCCCCAAAAAATTGTGTAGATCTGT
>BRYF01000010.1:13955000-13965000 GCA_030159135.1 Actinidia polygama
TGGGTACACTTTGGGGCCCATCTCAAGGTATAGAAAAAACTCTTTATATACCGCTTTAAGTTTCTTCTTTTTCCCAATGTGGGACTAACCATTCCTCCTACATAAACCATATTTAAGTAGCACACTTTGGAGTTAATTTTCAATTCATTTGTAAGTAGTTTTGCACAACTAATTACATATTTTTAATCCCCACATTAAAATGTATCCATAGCCACTTGGACCTACCAAAAAGGTGTGTGGATCTCACTTTAATTAAGTCTTAAAATTGGGCAAAACTATGAATTGAAAACCCATTTTTCTACCAAGGGGTAAACTGGGTTCCGTCGGGTTGAACACGGAACATTAAGTCATAGGCACGACATGAAATGCACGACTCTAAGGAGCATGGCCCAGCCCGAGCACGAAGGTTATGTTGGGCTGGGCTGTTGTTCTGGGGCCATAATGCTAGTACAACGCGAACATGAGAAGGCACATGCAAGACATAGGCTGACGGGAACGTTCCGTTGAAATCCATTTAAGTCCAAGTCCAAGTTTTTTATTCTGAAACCGCCTTTAACGGTTGAAATTAAACGAGAAAGAAATATCGAACAATAACATCATAATAATCCATGGGGATTATTTTAGAGCACTTGGATTCAAAGAGCCAAATGTTAGCAATTCTTGGTTGGTTTCAAAAATGGCCATGTCTTCTTCGGTCAATGACACCCAAGCTTCCATTCCACTACCATCTCTTGTATCAGCTAAGATAATGATATTTGGAAACTGAAATAGATCACCAACAGTAACCCATGTCGGCTTTCCCCACCCAAAATCTGCTTCATACAATGGGAACTTACACCAACTGGAAATGGTATAAAAATTTATAGTATCTACCTTGTGCAACCATTCTTTTATCTTTATGGAAGGATCCAAAACCAACGACATCCTTTCCTCCTCTTCAAGTTTCTTTCCATATTTATCCTTTATATCCGCAATCCCTCTCTTGAGGTGGTAGATGAAGCAGGAAATCTCCGTTTCGCCCTCATCAGCTCGCGGTAATATTGGGGCAGCCACATTTCCAAAAGAATGTTCTGGTAAAGGCGGCATGAGCCTTGGGCGCAAGTTTACGTTCCAGATCAATGACGATGACCTCTGGGATGCCAATCTTGATCTTGATGCAGCCGTTACACTCTGCCACAAGAGGGCCGAAACAGCCTCAACACGAGTAGGCTGCGTAACACTTTCTTTGGTTAATTTGGCCTTGAGAGCAGCAATCTTGGACCCGTCGAACACGAACCTCTTCGATATAACATTCTGTCTTATATGACCTAAGGGGATAGGATCAACCAAAGAAGGTTCATCCCTTGGTGGGTATAGAGCGGCGGCACTGAAATCTGGAGTCACTGCATTAGGGAATCCGAGAGCAGTATTGGCCCAGCCATTGATGAATGCTGTGAACGTTGCAGCATCGGCAATCCTGTGGGCAATGCTCATACCAAGTGCCATTCCACCGCACTCGAAGAAGCTAGCTTGAACTAGCAACAGAGGGCCCTTGTTTGCAGTGAGAGTTGGAACGAAATGCTTTATTATTTCCAGTTTGGGTTGTCCAAGGATATCTGAGAGGGAAGAGTACTCCACTCTAGCTTCCAAATATTCAGCACCATCATCGTTACAATCGACCCACATATGGTCTTTTATTCTCCCGGCAAGTGGGTAAAAGCGAGTTAGAGTTTGAGAGAGCGATTCTTTTAAACATCGGGATCTTTCAGCGATCTCTTCACAACCACCCTCGCCGCGACTATAGAAAAAAACCAACGATGTATAAGATGGAACAGCAAGCTGATCCAGAAAGGAGAGCTTGAAGCTTCGTTGATGATTGGGAGTGGGAGAAGATGGCTTGATGGTTTCTCTAGCTATAATCTCAACCTTCATGTTTGTAGAGAAAATTACAATTGGCTCTACTGATTGAATGCTAGTAGACACCAGTTTAAATAGCTCCCAAAGATTGCAGGATATGTTATTACAATCTCATGCCCTCAAGCTGTCACTAACAAGTTGGATTTTCATAGCCTCGAGCAGTCACATGCGGGAGAGAGTGAGAGCGTAATCCTCACTCTAGGCCAAAGTACATAATCCTCACCATCAGTGAAGGACCTAATCCAGGTCAAAGAAAGCGGGAGCGCGAGAGAGAGTGAGAGCGTCTATGTTATATAATTTTTTTTAATCAAAATATAGTTATATATTTTGGGAGCGGCGAGCAAGAGCGGAGCTTCGGTAGGAAAATTATGTTACTATGGACCTAATTAACAAGTTCGGGGGCCAAAAAGAGTACGGGAAACAAAATGTATTTTTAAAAAATATAGAAACTAAATTGAATATTTATTAAAACAAAGACACTGGGTACAAAATATAAATTTCATAAATATAGAAACTAAATTGAATACATTAAAAACACAACATAATATAATTTTAAAAAATATTGAAACTAAACTGAATACATTAAAGCTTCTTCTTCTTCTTTTTTACAATTTCTCTCATAATTCATTTACACATTTACAACCTAATATCCAAATTATCTTCTTTATCCCACGGTGTCGTAGGCCCAATTTTCATACCAACATTTTTCATCTTAGTTAACGGGGTTCACAAGTTCAACACCGAAGCTTTTTGCGTGGGGCATCATCAAACCTCTATTTCAAAATCTACCTATACGATTAGGTTTCAACTTCAAGTCTGTCTAATACTATCAATCTACAATTGAAAAAAATATGGTAGAAAAGTTTGACTGTACTATGTTATTTAGTATTTTTGCTGCTAAAAATGCTAGTGCTAATGTTTCAATGAGATTTTGTGTTTTTGTAATGGTAAGTAATTTTTGGGTATATATCTTTTTAATATTTTTTTGTGTCATCTTAGTTAACCGCACTCGCAAGTTCGACACCGAAGGTTTCTGCATGGGGCATCATCAAACCTCAATTTCAAAATCTACCTATATAATTAATGGTTTCAACTTCAAGTATATCTATATTATCAATCCACAATTGAAAAAAATATAGTAGAAAAGTTTGATTATACTAGTTTAATTAGTTTTTTATCTGCTCAAAATGCTAGAGGGTTAATGTTTCAATTGAGGTTTTGAGTTTTTGTAATGGCAAGTAATTTTTGGGCATATATCTTTTTGATTTATTATTTTTATTTTTTAAAGTTTATTTTATCTTTTAGAACTTTAGTTTATGAAAATCGCAATTGATACGTATAAAAACATCATAGTCATAATTTTAAATATTGTATATGGGTAAATGTATTAAAGGCCGATCTTCATTCTTCGCTTAAAGCTCCAAAATCTCATAATTTGGCCTTGGTCACATGGAGTATGTGGAGCTCATTTCTGGCCTAACTTTTAAGGCTATGTAATTAAAGTAATTATTCAGTACTCCAGGAGTAATGTTCTTTTTTCTCATATAATTATGGGTCCACAAGTGAAATTTATTTTGAGACCCAACATTCACGCGAGGAGGGTGGAATATTTCTCCTATGGTTCATTGTTCGAATTGGTCTGGATTTAAAAAAAAAAATCATAGTTCTTATCTATGGGTCCCAGGAGTAATGCTCTTTTCTCTTATATAATTATGGGTCCGCAAGTGAAATTTATTTTGAGACCCAACATTCGCACGAGGAGGGTGGATTTCTCCTATGGTACTGTTCATTGTTCGAATTGGTCTGGATTTAAAAAAAAAATCATAGTTCTTAACGCTTCAAAGAAATCTCAAACCAGACTAAATCATATCGTTGAACCATTGAAATCAAACCGAAATAAATCGTAAAATGCGGTTTGCTCAGATTAAGTTTTGCGGTTCAAAAGCTTTCTTGGAGAATTAATATTGTAATTAGTAAGTACACCATAGAAACTTAAAAAATCGTAATAATAAGACTTAATGTCCATGCTGCCCAATGTTCAACATCAACTAATATTTATTGTTGGAAATTTGAAAAACTGTTGTAGGATTAGAATGAATCTTAGTGTAATATTTATTATTTAATATATTATTATATATAATTATATAAAAAAAATACTTGTATATAATTAATATATATGTTTTGATTTGGTTCGGTTCGGTCTAAAATCGTAATCGTGGTCTAAAAACTGTGAATCTTAGCCTACTTATTTTTCTTTTCTTTTTAATTTTCGTATTCAAACCTAATTAAAAATTCTTTCCATTAATATACTTTGCAAATGTTCAGATCTAGATCTGAAATTGATAGTTGAACCATTTAATAAAAAAATGCAAACGAGGTGGCAAGATCTTATCATCATCTGAAATTGGTAGTTGAACCATTTAATAAAAAAATGCAAACGAAGTGGCAAGATCTTATCATCATCTGAAATTGGTAGTTGAACCATTTAATAGCAAGATCTTATCATCATTGATGCAAACGTTGGAGGGATTTTCAGAGAAAAATAAGTAAATATAAAAGATTAAATTTAAACAATTTGATCCATTAAGTTTTTCGTTTTTTTCTTTTCTCTCATCAAATCTTTAATCCAAACGCAAACTTAGAGAATCTTCAATAATATTTTCTGAATTGTGTTTTCTGAATCTTCAATAATATTTTTTTTTTGTTAAAGTTTATTTTAACTTTTTGAACTTTAGTTTATGAAAATGTCCATTGATACATATAAAAACATCATAGTCATAACTTTAAATATCGTGTATGGGTAAATGTATTAAAGGCCCATCTTCATTCTTCGCTTAGGGTCTCACAATTTCAGGACCGGCCTTGGTCACTTGGAGTCTGGGGCTCACATTTTTGCTTAAATTTTAAGGATGTGAATTTCAGGTAATTATTCAGTACTCCGAGAATACTGCTCATTTCTCTCATATAACAGTGTGTTTCACAAGTGAAATTTATTTTGGGACCCATCATTCACGTGAGGAGGATGCATTTCTCCTAGGAGTACTGTTTACAGTTCGAATTAAAAAAATCACAAACCAAATCGTTCTTAACACTTCAAGAAAATCTCAAACCAAATTGAACCATATCGTTGAACCTAATTTCTACCGAATTACTGTATAATTTCCCATGATTTCAGTACATGTTACCTTCAAAAGGTGCCTACACATAATTTAGCTAAAAAACTTATCATGAAATAATAAAAGTTTTGCTTCATTATCAAATAAACAAAATAAAATCCATTTGAAATGTTGAACCGTTGAATAAAATAAACGTTTTAATTAATCAAACGAGGCAAGATATTATCATCATTAATGCTCATTAATGCAAATTCGGTGCCTACTTATTTTTCTTTTCTTTTTAATTTTCGTATTCAAACCTAATTAAAAATTCTTTCCATTAATATACTTTGCAGATGTTCAGATCTAGATCTGAAATTGGTAGTTGAACCATTTAATAAAAAAATGCAAACGAGGTGGCAAGATCTTATCATCATCTGAAATTGGTAGTTGAACCATTTAATAAAAAAATGCAAACGAGGTGGCAAGATCTTATCATCATCTGAAATTGGTAGTTGAACCATTTAATAGCAAGATCTTATCATCATTGATGCAACCGTTGGAGGGATTTTCAGAGAAAAATAAGTAAATATAAAAGATTAAATTTAAACAATTTGATCCATTAAGTTTTTCGTTTTTTTCTTTTCTCTCATCAAATCTTTAATCCAAACGCAAACTTAGAGAATCTTCAATAATATTTTCTGAATTGTGTTTTCTGAATCTTCAATAATATTTTTTTTTTGTTAAAGTTTATTTTATCTTTTTGAACTTTAGTTTATGAAAATGTCCATTGATACATATAAAAACATCATAGTCATAACTTTAAATATCGTGTATGGGTAAATGTATTAAAGGCCCATCTTCATTCTTCGCTTAGGGTCTCACAATTTCAGGACCGGCCTTGGTCACTTGGAGTCTGGGGCTCACATTTTTGCTTAAATTTTAAGGATGTGAATTTCAGGTAATTATTCAGTACTCCGAGAATACTGCTCATTTCTCTCATATAACAGTGTGTTTCACAAGTGAAATTTATTTTGGGACCCATCATTCACGTGAGGAGGATGCATTTCTCCTAGGAGTACTGTTTACAGTTCGAATTAAAAAAATCACAAACCAAATCGTTCTTAACACTTCAAGAAAATCTCAAACCAAATTGAACCATATCGTTGAACCTAATTTCTACAGAATTACTGTATAATTTCCCATGATTTCAGTACATGTTACCTTCAAAAGGTGCCTAAACATAATTTAGCTAAAAAAACTTATCATGAAATAATAAAAGTTTTGCTTCATTATCAAATAAACAAAATAAAATCCATTTGAAATTTTGAACCGTTGAATAAAATAAACGTTTTGAATTAATCAAACGAGGCAAGATATTATCATCATTAATGCTCATTAATGCAAATTCGGTGCCTACTTATTTTTCTTTTCTTTTTAATTTTCGTATTCAAACCTAATTAAAAATTCTTTCCATTAATATACTTTGCAGATGTTCAGATCTAGATCTGAAATTGGTAGTTGAACCATTTAATAAAAAAATGCAAACGAGGTGGCAAGATCTTATCATCATCTGAAATTGGTAGTTGAACCATTTAATAAAAAAATGCAAACGAGGTGGCAAGATCTTATCATCATCTGAAATTGGTAGTTGAACCATTTAATAGCAAGATCTTATCATCATTGATGCAACCGTTGGAGGGATTTTCAGAGAAAAATAAGTAAATATAAAAGATTAAATTTAAACAATTTGATCCATTAAGTTTTTCGTTTTTTTCTTTTCTCTCATCAAATCTTTAATCCAAACGCAAACTTAGAGAATCTTCAATAATATTTTCTGAATTGTGTTTTCTGAATCTTCAATAATATTTTTTTTTTGTTAAAGTTTATTTTATCTTTTTGAACTTTAGTTTATGAAAATGTCCATTGATACATATAAAAACATCATAGTCATAACTTTAAATATCGTGTATGGGTAAATGTATTAAAGGCCCATCGTCATTCTTCGCTTAGGGTCTCACAATTTCAGGACCGGCCTTGGTCACTTGGAGTCTGGGGCTCACATTTTTGCTTAAATTTTAAGGATGTGAATTTCAGGTAATTATTCAGTACTCCGAGAGTACTGCTCATTTCTCTCATATAACAGTGTGTTCCACAAGTGAAATTTATTTTGGGACCCATCATTCACGTGAGGAGGATGCATTTCTCCTAAGAGTACTGTTTACAGTTCGAATTAAAAAAATCACAAACCAAATCGTTCTTAACACTTCAAGAAAATCTCAAACCAAATTGAACCATATCGTTGAACCTAATTTCTACCGAATTACTGTATAATTTCCCATGATTTCAGTACATGTTACCTTCAAAAGGTGCCTACACATAATTTAGCTAAAAAACTTATCATGAAATAATAAAAGTTTTGCTTCATTATCAAATAAACAAAATAAAATCCATTTGAAATTTTGAACCGTTGAATAAAATAAACGTTTTAATTAATCAAACGAGGCAAGATATTATCATCATTAATGCTCATTAATGCAAATTCGGTGCCTACTTATTTTTCTTTTCTTTTTAATTTTCGTATTCAAACCTAATTAAAAATTCTTTCCATTAATATACTTTGCAGATGTTCAGATCTAGATCTGAAATTGGTAGTTGAACCATTTAATAAAAAAATGCAAACGAGGTGGCAAGATCTTATCATCATCTGAAATTGGTAGTTGAACCATTTAATAAAAAAATGCAAACGAGGTGGCAAGATCTTATCATCATCTGAAATTGGTAGTTGAACCATTTAATAGCAAGATCTTATCATCATTGATGCAACCGTTGGAGGGATTTTCAGAGAAAAATAAGTAAATATAAAAGATTAAATTTAAACAATTTGATCCATTAAGTTTTTCGTTTTTTTCTTTTCTCTCATCAAATCTTTAATCCAAACGCAAACTTAGAGAATCTTCAATAATATTTTCTGAATTGTGTTTTCTGAATCTTCAATAATATTTTTTTTTTGTTAAAGTTTATTTTATCTTTTTGAACTTTAGTTTATGAAAATGTCCATTGATACATATAAAAACATCATAGTCATAACTTTAAATATCGTGTATGGGTAAATGTATTAAAGGCCCATCGTCATTCTTCGCTTAGGGTCTCACAATTTCAGGACCGGCCTTGGTCACTTGGAGTCTGGGGCTCACATTTTTGCTTAAATTTTAAGGATGTGAATTTCAGGTAATTATTCAGTACTCCGAGAGTACTGCTCATTTCTCTCATATAACAGTGTGTTCCACAAGTGAAATTTATTTTGGGACCCATCATTCACGTGAGGAGGATGCATTTCTCCTAGGAGTACTGTTTACAGTTCGAATTAAAAAAATCACAAACCAAATCGTTCTTAACACTTCAAGAAAATCTCAAACCAAATTGAACCATATCGTTGAACCTAATTTCTACCGAATTACTGTATAATTTCCCATGATTTCAGTACATGTTACCTTCAAAAGGTGCCTACACATAATTTAGCTAAAAAACTTATCATGAAATAATAAAAGTTTTGCTTCATTATCAAATAAACAAAATAAAATCCATTTGAAATTTTGAACTGTTGAATAAAATAAAAACTCAATTAAATTAAATTATATCACAATTCTGCTTCCTCTATCAACAATAATCAATCTGTTCATGTAGCTACTAATGCCTAACCAATCTATTAATATTTTACATAGATTATCATCTCAGTAAATATTACGAAATGAACAGTGTTGATTACCGATTCAGATTTAGTGTGGAACCATAATATAGTTTAATTGGTCCATATGTTAAACTGCTTAATAGCTTTTGATGGTCATATTTTGTCATGTACAGACAACCCAAAGATACTTACCAAAGATACTCCAGGTCAGCCCAGATTGAAGCCAAGCCCAATTTTCATGAAATTAGGCTATTCAGTAATTTTGGCCCAAATGGATCCATTTCGGTATTTTCGGATATTTTTCTCCATAAATCAGAAAATCAGTCCATTATAGCCCTTATAATTATTGAACTCAGTTATTTATATAAGCCCAAGACCCCTTGAATGAGTTGGCATCTCGGCATTTTGGCTTAAGTACCCCATATTGATATTTTAGCCCTTTTGGGTTTCATAATAAGAAAGCTTACTAGTTTCGACCCTCCAAATGGTTCACACCAGCTCATATTATAAGGCCAAATCTAATTATATGGCTTAACACCAAATCATGGCGTTTGGGCCCCTTCTCAACATCACAACACTTGGTATAGCTCAAATAAGTCTCAAATAGCTCAGCACAAGGCTCCTTGGAGGCCCAATAATTCAATTATGAGAAATCTTCGACAGTAGCTCAGTTTTGGGGCACTTTCAACAACCAAATGGCAAAATGTTTCATATGTGAGCTATGCACACGCTTATCCATACCTATCTCATAATACAAAATTAATTTTAGGCCCATTGGATTCCATCTACAGGCCCAAATCTTCAAAAGCACAGTTTTTGGCCAAAATCGACAACTTGTGGGTTAAGGCCCAACCCAATGCAAACTAGTTCAAACCTTGAAGCAGCTTCAGCATACTCTGAAAATTATGCAGAGCAAAGCCCAGGCCATCCCAAGCCTGGGCCAAGCCAGATACAAGGCCCATACTTGGTCTCCAAGCCAAAATCGGCCCACTAACAAGCTAAAAAGAGTCCATAAATGATTAATCAAGTGGCATTATATTTAGCCATTTTAGGTGTGATTGTGTGAAGTATATTTCTAAATAGCACTTTTTATTTTTATTTTTTTTATCATTGGCATGTATATCATAATCCATGGTTGGAAGCTTAAGTTAGGATCCAACATGGTTTGGTGATTGTTCTAATTACGAAAATTTATCAAGTCATATATTGACAAGTTTCATGCTTAGTTAATTAATAATATTTTGGTGATGAGATTAAGTTTTAATAATCTTTGAATGTGATAACTTAAGATTTTTTCCCTGGAGAAATATTTTAAAAG
>BRYF01000010.1:13980000-13985000 GCA_030159135.1 Actinidia polygama
CCCTTGGATTTTGTGAACCATATTTATACTTTTGTTCTTTAAGGTTTCAGTAGTTTTTGAGATTAATATAATTTGTGTGCAAGTTTGCGCCGTTTTTCAATCGTTCGGTATTCTTGCGAATCAATGAGCGTTTGATGCCTCTTTATCTGGTATTCGATTGAATCAACAAGTTTAGGGAAGCCGGCATTCTTCGGAATCAATGGTTATTGGTTTCTTGTAAGTATTCGCTGCATCACTAACTTTGAAGGACAATTATTCATTCATCCCTTATACGTTTAGAATAATTTTTATATGGTTTCGAAGATCACATTACGGAGATTACAACTCCACTTCGTTTCATCCAAAATCATACGCCTCATCTATTTTAGCTCAAAGTTGCCATTTTCAAAACCAATTTTTTTCAACAAATAAAATTGGCCAGAAGATTACTCAAAAATCGCTACCTCTAAGAGAGATCAACATATAGTTTTTTGCATCAATAAAGGTTTTAGCTTTGAACCTTCTTTAGTGAAAACTTGACAGATCTACTATTAAATAGTGAACGCAATGTCTTTAGCTATTCTGCCATTTAGTAAATAATACAACATGCATCACATAGGATTTCTCCAACACTATATTGGTTCTCACTGTTATGTCCGTTTTGGCCATGGACGCCACTTGGTTTAATGAATGTTTAGAGAATTCAACCTTGATAATTTTTATTGATGCGACCCTTACATTACACTCACAGGTGACCTCGCATTATGAGTGTTCTGTTATACCTAGTTTGGATTCTTAAGTCATAAGAGTCATTAAAAGCACGCTTAACTTATCTGCTACAGACATCACTATTGCTCCATAGGAATGGGTAAATTTTTAGTGATTTCCTCTAGTCACAAATGACTTAGTTATTCTTTCGAATCTAGATCTTGGAATGTACCGTCATCTAGGTAGGGTTACTGTTGATGTAACTTTATTTCAAATGCTTTATCCCCATTCCCCCTTGAAAACTTGTCAACTAAAGCGGATCTGCATTGTTATCATTTAACTTCACATAGTCAATAGCGATAACTCCATTTGAGAGTAGTTGTCTAATGGGATTGTGTCTATGACATATATGTCTAAATTTATCATTATACAACTTGTCAACTAAAGGGATTGTGCCCTTTCAATTGCTGATTAATTATCGCAATGATGCATCTTTCAGGAAGTAACAAAGCCACTCCACCTCTTCACTTGCCTTGTCTAAGACTACGAACTCCAATTTTATCATGGATCGGGCGATACATGTTTGTTTAAAAGATGTTCATAAGTCTGCAACCCCTCTTAGGGTAAATATATATCCACTCGTGAATTGTGCATCTTTTATATCGAATATCCACTTTCGTCGCTATAGCCTTCTAGAGGATATTGTAGATACTGTCTATAATAAAACACTTTCTAGGAAATTCATATTTCTTAGCTATGCCACCGTTATTAGCCTCAGCTAGGCGAGACCTTAAAAATTACTAGAAAGTGTCTGGATTTATCAAAAACTTCAAGAGAGGTTCGTGTACGTATCTCAAAAATAAATATCTACTGCTCCTAACCAACTTTCTCAATATCAACATCACGCCATACACAAGCTAAAATTAAAAAAATATAAATTTCACTTACCCTAAACCCTAAACCCTAAACCCTAAACCCTAAACCGTTATAAGATTTTTGACAAATATAGTCATCTCTCCTGTAATTTTTAAATAATATTAACCGCCTTTACTTTTAAAACTATTATCAAAATTCTTACTTAAGCTAATTTTTTGCCATAAATTATAAGAATCATAAGATTGCCATTAGATACAACACTTTCATATTTTTTTCTCAACAAACCAATTAAAATAAATAGATATTTTCCCCTTTAATTTTCAAAACACAATTTATTCATAAACTACCCCAAATTTATTTTTTATAAGTTATTTTTTAAAAAAAGAATAATGTAAATAGTTTATTTTTTAAGTACTTATAATCAAAACACCACAATTATTTCCTAAACCACCTTATTTTATTTTTTTTAATAAGCATTTTTTTAAATAAATTATTACCAAAAAATTAGTAATGTACACACTAAAGGACTTTTTAGTATTTATTATAAAAGAAAATAATTAATTTGTAAGAAAAAGTAAATAAATAGGGTTTTTAGAAAAAAGGTAATGTCTATTAGTTGGAATGGTGTGATGAGAAAAAATTCCTAAAAATAAGTATAATCTTGTTATTTTTTCTAAAAAAATTAGCTATAGAGGGTTGAAGAGTTACAGAGGTCGGTGCTAATTCAAAAACTACATGGGAGGTAGCTATTTTAAGAGAGGTCACTGAATTAGCTATAGAGGATTGAAGAGTTATGGAGAACTGTGCTAATTCAAAAACTACATGAGATGTGACTATTTTAAGAGAGGTCACTGAACTTTATCCTTAAAAAAATCAATACATTACACGCATTTCCAAAAAGAAAAACAAAGAAAGAAACACAAACCTACACGAGTTTTTAACAGGTCTCTAAGAATTTAAAAAAATAATAAGACAGAGATTAAATAAACTCAGGACTGGTAAGAATCGGAAGGATATTTTAATCTTAATTTGTCTTATTTCAAATTATGTTGTGCTTCATTAAGTTACAAAATTATTTTTCTAGAAATGAAAAGCTTAATTTAACACACACATTGGGTACATGGCATTGAATAGATTATTTTTTTAATCTATTATTTGTCACAACCTAGTAACATTTTGTGAACTAATGTATAAAGAATTATTTCCCATGAATAAAGCTACTTGTCATCAACTCCCTCCAATGAATATATTAAAAGCTTATGATGAACACTTGAAAACAACTCTCTAAAATAGAAAACACTTGTTCCACATTGTTAGTAGAACAGGTCTCTTATAGTTATCAATAATGTAATAAAATATGGATAAAATTATAAAGGATCATGGATCACGGTAGATTTTTTTACCTATGAAGAAACACACAATAATGACCAATTTACCCATGAAGAAACACAAACAACTTGGTATTAATTAGAGATTTTGTGAGCTGTAACTGATCCGTAATTTGTAGTGCTAGTAATTTTAGATCTACAAGCCCCCAATAACAAAAGTGTTATGCTTATTCTGTACTTTTACCATTTTAATTTATCACCTAATGTCGGATAATTCACAACCGTTAAATGTAACTGATCTAAACTTGTGCGATGTATATTTTAACAGAAAGAATCGATGGCATTGATATGAAAAAATGAACGAAAGCAATAATTCTAGTTACCAAAATGATTACTTAGAAAGTAACGTGTTCAGTGTGTATTCGGTTTGGCGCTGTGTGGACTATAATCAAAATAAATCTAGCTTCCATATTTGATTTATGAATATAATTTTTTGGGTAATTATTTATGAATATAATTTTGAATATGTTGCAAAAGAAAAAACTAGGTTGCGACATTTGAATGTAAAGATAAAGTTTGTGCCTACTTCAATTATATTACACTAAATAATGCTTAAAGTTTCAAGAAGTTATGAGTTCCTGAGCTTCAACCAATGACAATGAAGTCAGCGTAATTACACTCAATTTATAAAAGCAAGTAAAGAGAACTATGCAATACACTAAAAAAATAAGGCAAAATCCAATTTACCACCTTGAGGTTTATCTCATGTGTAGTTTACCTCTTTGTGATTAGGAAATATGTAAAGAATCCTTATGTGGAGTTTACTTTTCTATCATTTCTAAATATGCAAATAAGTTCATTGTGATTTTGGAATTTGGATTAAATTGCAACTCCTACCTCTATTAATGGAAGTTCAGAAAAAAATTAAAAAGCTAGATAGAGCTCTCTGTAGTTTTTGACAAATACATAGATATTTTTTATATTTTTTAAAATTACTCTGGAACTATAACTAATGTTGTAATACGATAACAAATAGTAGTTACTTAATAATTTTTAATTTTATTAACAAGAAATCCAAATCATATATATAAGTAGTATTTTAAAAGATATTGCTAATAGTGTGTGTGTGTGTGTGATTTGGGTTTGAATAAAAAGCATTGAGTAATTAATATTTTATTATGGGGTATTGTCGTTATTTTTAAAATTAGTTATAGTTGCAGAGTAAGTTTAAAAATTATAGGGGATATCTTTATATTTATCAAAAACTATAGGGAGGTCTACGTAATTTTTTTAATATTTTTTTGTTGAACTTCCATTAACGGAGTTAGGGGTTATAGTTTAATCCAAAACTACATAAAGATTTTTTGCATATTTATACTATATACTAAGCAAAAGTGTAGTACCACGTGACACAAAATTATAGCTTCTCTATCCTACAGAGAACGCCTCTTAATTGTCTATTTTTTTCGAATGTTAAATAGAAATGTTAAAATATTAAAGAATGAAAAGAAAAAATCCTTAAATCAAGTTACTAAAAAAAAAGAGTTACCTAAAAAATTACCTTACCAAAATTTGCACCCCCGTCTTCTCTTTCCTTGAAACCCTACCATTAAAAACCTCCATCTCTTACTCTTAAAATCGCTAGCAGCTTTACTGTAAATGATCTCTTTGTGTTTCTAATTGGGTTCTATAAGATGGTTTCTTTTCAGTTTGCTTTCGTAAGACACTGATTGTAGAAGAAGCATAAGAGAAATGTGAATTTTCTTTCTTTTTAGAAAAATATAGGATTAAATGTTAAACCAATGGGCCTATTGATAAGATGTTGACTCTCCTAAAATTGACAACTTTTAGCATAAATGACTCTTTTCAAAGAAAAAATCATAACTTTTTATGTAAAGCCATTAATCTAAATTTTGAAACTATAAATAAAATCTACTTTTATGAAAAACCATTAATCTAAATTTTGACTCTTTTCAAAGAAAAAAAATCTACTTTTATGCATAACGAATCATGTATGTTATCATTTATCATTTTGAGGCGCTACAATTTTGTGGTCAGGAAGTATTCTGTAACTCAGTAGAGTTACCGACGTCAGTTACCATAGCAGCA
>BRYF01000010.1:13992500-13995000 GCA_030159135.1 Actinidia polygama
GAATGAAGGCTTACATGATATTTGCTTCCTTTATGCTTTTAACAATTCTATATCACACCTGCTTTTCACTTGTTTCAACTTGTAGATTCTAGCATCATTATTCCCTCCAACATCATGAGTTCCGATTGGGTTAAAGGAAAAGGGGCTAACATTTTTCTATCTTAGTATGTCTTGTCACGCAATTGTCAAAGGGGAAAATATAGTTTTTTTTTTTATGTATTTGATATTTTGAGAGTTTGAGTGTGTGCAAGGTTGTTTTGAGTAAATTAAGTGATCTAACAAATAAAAAATTATTTGGCATTCATTAATACGATTTTCACAATATGTTAATCAAGTTTAGCTCTTACAAGTTTAATCATCAAAATCAATTATATCTTTGTATCAACAATGTAGCTTTACAAAATTAAGTGGTTCTTGTCATAACAATATCGCACGAATTGAGGCCTATTTAAAAGTCCCATTTCACACAAATTTAATATTTGTATATTTGCGTAATTAAAGGGTAAATATAAAATTTTAAAAAAAAAAATTATGAATTTTTGGACACTATTGATCACATTACCCTTGATATTTACTAATTTCACTGTCTAATCTCGTGCAAATCAAATACCCCGGTCGGACTATTGCCCTCACTACTAATCTTACCAATCCTATCACACTTATCCGGGCCAAAAATTGAAAAGATGCATAAAGATATCAAGTAACAATGACAGAGAACTTCACAAGTGTGCTGCTTTGGAAGGTTGTATAAATATTTCGATATCTATCAAGAGAGTAGTGAGAGGAAAACGATTAATGGTCCACGTGGATTGTCATATTTCAAAGGACAAACATATCATTTCATGACAGCATCAAGGCATTAACCTTTTTACTTTTTAGTCATGGCATTATCGCGAGGACGTCCCTGAATTTTTGAGGGCCTCAGGTCACAAAAAATTTTGAATTCTAAAATTTAAGAATTTTTGGGAAATTGAAAATAAAAATTGGTAACCCTATTCAATATTCCAAAATAAAAATGGATAACCCTAAAATTTAAAATTTTTTGAGAACCCTAAAATTTAAAATTTTGGGGGGACCCTAGGCCATGGCCTGGTGGGCCTTGGCCCAGGGACGGGCCTGATTATCACCACCATATTTTAATACCATTATGATAATTTTATTTTATGAAAGCTTATAATCTGCTTTGATATTTTTTTTGTTTATCATATAATGTGGCTCATTCACAAATATTGATATAATGATCTAAAAAATGATTCATATTATGCCTATCATATGATAAATTAAAATGATCAAAACATATGGTAAGCATAACATTTTTATTTTTGGAATATAAAATATTAACATTATGCACTTGACTTTGTTGAGTAGATTTCTAATAGGATGAAAAATCTGTGAAATATAAGTCCTAATGACAAATATCCTTTTCTTTTTCAGAAATTTCCATAATTTTCAAGTGTGATCAAGATTTTAAAATTTTCTCATTAAAACAAGGATTACTAAAGCTAAATTAGGTATAAAATGTAACAATGATATATCTTCATTTTAGGTCAATTTACTTACCATCATGGGACAAAGTGTAATGTGATATAGAATCTCGAAGAAGATCATTGTAATTATCTCAATCTAGAAATAGCTACTATAATATTTCAAAATTGTGGGGTAGATTAGCATAATTTACCCTTAATATTTTGTGGAGATAATTTTATAGGCATTAAGAAATACTAAAAGTTCATATAGCAATTTGACGAAAAAAATAAAAAAGGTAATATTTTATGGCATTGTTTGAATTTTGTTTATATAGTTTCTATTTTAAGTCTTATATAAACTTTACTTATAAAATAAATTTAATTTTAATTGATATAATATCAATGAACTTGTTGGGTATTAATTTGAAAATCATGAAGATATTCTACATTTGTGATAAGAAATTAATTTATTTTATAGTGTTTAAAAGATTATATTAAAGGGAACTTTGAGAGCTCTTCCAGCAAATATTTACCACCCCGCAATAATATATTAAAATAGTAGATCCCTCATTGTTTAGCTATGAGAGAGAGATTAGCTGAGAGAGAGAAAGAAAAAGAAATATTTGGTAGATGGGGGAAATAATATGGTGTGGTTACCTATGATTAACGTAGAATCAATGGTAAGATGATGTCCAATCAAAATGAAAATTCAGTATGTTGTTTATGGCTGATAGATCAGCATATTTTATGGTCACGATTTCGATTTGAGGTAAACTGGAGTATACAAAATGCTTTCTAAACTCCAGAGTACTTTTTTAAAATATTCAATTTTGTATTACTCTTGAGCATGTGTACTATCAATTGAAATTCATAATATTTTATTGAAATCATGATATATATAATTTTTTGTATGATGGTTAAAATATTGTGGAATTGGTTGGTATATTGACTGAGTAGACCCGCCATGATCTTGACCAACATACCAAAGCCAAAGAGGTAGGTGAGGCCGACTACCAGTAATGTATCAAGAAAGA
>BRYF01000010.1:14215000-14220000 GCA_030159135.1 Actinidia polygama
TTAACTTATTTAGAATTTTAAAATTGTCCATACGTGATAAAGATTCTAGGTTACCACGTCTTCTTGTGTAATTAATAAAATTTTAAATTCTCATAATTAAAAAAAACTTAATTAATCTTTTTTGAAATAAATATGAGAATTAATTTTATTTTCTAATTACATAAACATTAACAGTTTTGTAATATTAAATATAATTAAACATTTAATATGTGATCTTCATGTTGTCCTATTTAACATGCAAATAAGGAAATCAATAGATAATAAAAATCATATGCAAATAAGAAATTTTATAGATAACAGAAATCCCATGCCAATAGGGAAACCAATAAACAATAGGAATTTTAGTTATGTCTACCGCTAATTCGCTGATTTGTCCATAGTTAAGTCAAATTTACTAAAGCATTTTGCTATAGTCCTACCAATGTGTTGTCCAATTCCATCTACGATTGTGAATTAAAAAACTTATATTCCACAAGAATTGATAATTAGATCTTCAATGTATAAGCCGAACTTTACACGCTTAATCATCTACTATGTAGAATAAAAGACAAAAAACACAATATAAATTTTATGCTATAACATTGCCCACATGAATTCTCATTAAAATGAAATATCAGATTTTATTAATAAATAAAATTAATGCTAAGCTCCATGAAAAAGTGGCTTTTAGTATATTTCTCCAACAGAAGCAACTGAAGTGACTCTGTATGGTGACTTACGTTTCTAACAACAGAACCCATGCTAATGGACTCCTAGGAGTGGACAGTTTTACAATGGTGGCTAAGAGTTATGAAGGTGGAGTGGTAAAGGTTTTTTGCTTAAGGGTGGCAACGGTTTTTCGAAATAAGATCGATTTGCATGTGGGACCGTTTCCCTAGTTTTCTAGGAGGAGGTTTGCATCAACAAACTCTTGGAAGTTCAAAGAGTTGAGTGGTGGCAACTGGATGTGTGTGAGGGGCTAGTGGTCGGTGGCTGGAGAAGGATAATGGAGGTGGTCGATGGTGATGGGTAACGGGTGAAGGTGGTGAGAAGTGGTGGTGGCCGCTCAGTTCTTTCTTTATACACATCTATATTATAGTTTTTCAGCATGGTTGTGAAGCAGTTACCAACACGAAAGAATGTTTCACTTCTACCGTATCTAATTAAAAAAACTTGGTAAGTATACTTATTACTTTGAAAAATTGGATTTTGTGGGTCTATTTTTACATAAAAAGTTCAAAGTTTTTGGTGATTCAATTGGAACCTATAAAAATTCTATTTAGTTCCATGAGATTTTGAAATTTTTTATCACAATTTTACCCCTTTAAAAAAGGACAATTAAGGGCAAAAACTTAACAATTTATGGGTAGATTTTGTCTTTACACCCAATTTCTTAGTGGTGCCTTCTTCTTTTAAGTTTAAAATTCTATACCCTCAAAGTTTTATACTGTCTGTACACCAAATGATTAAATGGGTGTTCCCTTTATTGAAAATTTACATCATTTTGGTACGAATGAAGTGGGGTTTCGAAGGGTCTCTCACTTGTAGAGATTAATTAAAAAAATAAGACTGACACCAGATCAACACATAAAAATTGAATCCACCAAAAACTCTTTTTGTTGTATATGAACTCTAATTGAAGATGAACTTCGCCCTTCACAATGCAACTGGAAAAAAAATATTTTCATAGTATAATAGGGAAAAAGACTCTTGCCTTTTCATCCTCCTATAAAAGAGAGTTAGGACCATTGATTTAATGAACCATCGAATCTACTGAGGAAGAGTTGCAGCCAATACTTGAACCATGGATCGGTAACGAAACAAAGAAAGACAGACGTAGGTTCAGTTTGCTAAGGCTTACCTATGTGGTATTCCGATGTACGTGATTTAACCGTTTTATCTTAGAAGAAAGACGTAGGTGAAGTGTACAACACCCTTGGTAGGCAGCAAATCTTTCTTAAAAAGACTGCGCTTGTAGGATTCGGTTCGTAATTCTATTTGTATCTCATTCTGTCATGTATTTGTAAATTCAATTTTATTGTATATTTTGTAATCAATAAAAATTATTCTTTGAAATTCTATGTTTGTTTTATTTTTTCAACACTTTTTAAATAATAGTATACTAGCGTTGGGTGTCTACGCGATGAGCGTGCAAATGTAGGATATTTAAGTATAATTGATTTTTGACTATTGATTTTGTTTTTTGTTTTTGCTTTTTTTATTTATTATGTAACAATTATGGTAACTAAGAAATGGTTACCAACAATTTATGTTTGTGTTCTTTTATAAATCTAAATTTTGTGGAGGGGTACTTAGAGATGAAAAAGTATGAGCCGATTTTAAATTTGTGTCTACATCAAGTGGAGTGTTGCTTTTTAATAATAGAATAAATGTGGAGTGATTTTGGTGAGTGAGGGGGGGGGGGAGGGGGTGCCGCGTTTTTTTCCCTCAAAGGTTTATGTGCAATTTGATAAAACTGAATGCTAACAACTGAAAATTAAAAAAATAGGTACTGAAAATTGAATACTTAATATTTTAAGGTAAAAATTATTTTGGTAAAAATATAAGTGCTGAATTGAAATTAATTAAAACCTTCTATAAACTAAATCTAAATCTAATTTACATGTTTAATAAAAGTTATTTTGAATTTTTTCTTTCAATTTATAAAAAAGTGTTGGTGGCTTGGTAGTGATTTGGTGGTAGTGATATGGCAGCATCAATAGCGATGTTATTGTACTCATGGTAGTGGTGGTAGTAGCAAACGATGGTGATTGTTGTGGTGGTTGAAGGGATGATGTGATGGAGGTATGGAGGTGGTGTAGTTGGTAGAAATTGAATGAGAAATGCAAATGGAGGATGAGGATTGTGATTGTATTGGTGCTAAAAGGATGGTAGTGGAGATAGAGGGCGGTGTCACGGTGGATAAGGTGGTAGATAAGTGATAGTGTGATGGTGGAAGTGGTAAAGGGTGATGATGGTGGTGTTGGTAGTATTGGTAGGTGAAGGAATGGTGATGGTGGGTGCGCAAGGTGCAGTGGTGACAACGGTAGTAGTGATGGTGTTCGATTGATTATTGTGGGGGAGATAGATATATAGTAGGTGGTAGTATAGCAAACGATGGCTACAATGGTGTAATGGTAATGAAGGTAGAGAGTGGTGAAGGTGGAGCATGATTGCAATGGTATAAGGGGGTGGCGGTGGCAACAACGGTGGTGGAAGGATGGTAGTGTTCGTAGTAGTATTAGTGGCAATGGTAGAAGTGGGAATGTGGATGGTTGGTCGTGGTGGTAGCAATTGTGAGAGCGGTGTGGGAGTTGTGGTAGTGGAGAAATTATTATCAAACTAACTTAATTTAGTTTCATTTAATACATTTAATTTTAAGTATTGAATTGAGTTATTAAACAATCTCTTAAATTATTTTTACACCAAATAATTAAATTAGTGTGATTTTTAAATAACTAGTAATTGCTCGTGCCCACAAGCATTATGCCAAAAAAAAATCGCCTCCTAGGTGTACTCGTTAAAATTTTACAATCTAAAAAAATAGAAAAAATATAAACGTTTGATGAGAGATACATTGCATGCGAATAAATACATTGCTATAAAATATAAAATAAATTAGAAAGTATAATAATTTTGAAAAAGTATTGCTATTTTGTGAGAAATGAGGGAGATATTTTTTTTTTTTTTGGAGTTTCACTAAAAAAATAATCTAATGAGTAAAAAATATGCTTAACTTTAGAATTTTTTAGCTATTGGATCACAACCTATGTGGGCTCCATACATTTAAAAAGAAGAAAGTGATATTTTTACGGGAGAAAAAAATAGTTTTTAAGGATTAACGATATCAATATTGAAAGATAGTTTAGAAGATTCAAAAATTATTTTTATATTATATTATAGATATATAAATATGTATGTATTTATTTTGTTTCTTCATATTTTTATTTAAAAATTATTTTCCTACTGCTACTACGCTCCCCCTTCCTCCACTCTGCCCTAGCACATCACGGAGTCTTTCTTGGTTCCCATCCCGACAATGCAAGGTTCGTCCGATTCAGGCCTGCCAAAACCAGAGAAACCCGAGTTCAGAATCGGCCAGCGAGTCCACTCGGCCGGTGACACCCGACGGATCGGGACGGTGAAGTACGTGGGGCCAGTGGAAGGCTACTCCGACAACTGGGTCGGCGTCGATTGGGACAACGGTGCCTCCAAGCACGACGGCTCCGTCAACGGGGTCCGCTACTTCCACGCCCAATCCCACAATTCGGCCTCCTTCGTTCGACCCCAAAACTTGAGCTCTGGAATCAGCCTATTGCAGGCCTTGGAAATCAGATACAAAACCACTTCCACTAAAGAAGAAGAAGGTATTCAACTAGTTCTAATTTGAATGTGTTCGGTCATACAATACTGAACCGTTTTCTTGGCTGTACTTTGATTTTATCAGATTTGAGTGAAAATTTAGCAGCAAGCTTGATTTGATATGAAGCACTCCAATCTTTTCAAAAAATTTTTTGGGTGTGTGTCAAAATTCACTTTACCTTCCTGCGGTTTACGTCATATGTGGATTGATTTTTTTTTTTTTTTTTTTTCTAGCAGTTATCGACAGTTACATGAAGGGCTATTTTTTGGCATAAAAAGTGTGAGCCGGCTTGAGACTGTGTCTACACCAAATGAGATGGTTGTTTCCTTTTAATAATAGTATAGATAACCATGTGGTTTGTGGACTAAGAGCAAAAATATGGAGAGAGCCATATTTTCAAGGTGAAATGCCCTCATAAAAACTTTTAAGTTTTCAAACATATGCCACAATCAAAAAAATCTACACCCTCCACCTCCACCTCCACCTCCACCTCCACCCCCACCCATCCTTTATACCCCTTCCTTAATGCCACATCGTACTCCTCTCCTACCACCACAATCCAAGTGAGAAAGACGTTTGGTGAGTGTAGTAGTATTTGGGTTTATACAATTATACATATATCTATCAATGTATGTAGATAGATGTGTGAGTTTAGTTC
>BRYF01000010.1:14292500-14300000 GCA_030159135.1 Actinidia polygama
GTGACGAATCTATATAATTTTATAATATTAGTAGTTAAACTAACTATAAAACTAAGGTCTTTTAAGAACTTGGGGTGGTTGTCTCCCCGGCCGCGCCTCCTTGAATCCATCCATGCATCAATATAAGTTCAGGTTATGCATGCAAAATATCAACTTGATCCGATAACTATAGTCAAATAATTTTATAACAAGTAGTAGAATTTAATATATTGTTCAATGAATAATTATTTTTGCACTCCATTCTTCATCAATTATTCTTTAATTTTTGTCTTTATTATCCAACTGTTGTCTAAATGCTTAAACTACCCTTTGTAAGAAAAAAAATAGCTAAGAGTTTAAAGATAAAAGAAAGGGGCAATTTAGGTAATTAATTAAATTATTGAGGACTTTGTTGTAACATTGCATAATAAAGACAAAAGTATAATGTATTTAGTAAGTTGTACTGCTAAGGATATTCCAAACATTATAACTTGGGTCTGAGAACTTTCTGTTCATGTAGACATGAGTGGGCCTGTCAATTTATCGGATGATCAGATTCGCAAAAATTTGAATAAAATTCAATCGATTACAAACAAATTTGAATCTAAAATTAATAAATCAAAATATTTTAATCCGAATCCGTTTTGAATGGATATCTAATCCAAAAATTTAATCCCCAAATAAGTATAGAATTTTTTAAATGAGAGAAAAAAATTTAATTTTTTTAATAGGGTTCAAAAGTAGATATCCGAATCAAATCCAAAACGTACGGGTCTGCTCTGGATTCGCATAATTTAAATTTTCGGATTGAATTTTAATTAATGGGTTCAGATTTATTCGAAAATTTTATAAATGTCTCTTGGTTTATTCTTTGGCAACAAAGCAAAGTGCATAATGTACACACAAAAATCTACAAGATTGAAGGGTTTGAAGCATAGTTATAAAAACCGAACCGAATCGGCCGGTTCAACCGATTGAATCGGGAACCGGAGCATGAACCGGTACGATTCAATTAATTTACCGGAAATGCATGTGAACCGGATTGTACCGGGTGAACCAGCCGATTTTTTAAAAAACCAGTGAACCGGCCAGTTTTTGAAAAAAATTAAAAAAAACAAAAATTACACAAAATTTAAAACCATTTATTTTTTTAAAAACATATATTTTATGATTTTTTGATGAAAAAAAAAGTAAGATCTTCAAATGAAAGTCAAGAGAAGTGAAAAAAAGAAGAAAAAAATAACTAATTAAATAACACACGTTTCTCTATTTCTTACCTTTGTTATTTCATCTTTATATATTTATTATATTATATTATAATTAAATATATCGAGATACGTATTATCAAAAATTAGTTATTATACTATGGTTTGAAGTTTGAATTATCAATACGAGGCTACCAAACTGAAGGAACTGCACCTGTCCAGTTTTTCTCCCAACCGGAGACAAGCACCTAAACTGAGACCGAAAGAAACCTACACTGCTTTACCGCCGCCGCCCGCCACCCGCCACTGCCAATTCTCTCACGCCTCACATGCCTTACCGACCTTCCACTCTTTATTGAGATTTGAAGAAAGAGTTCTAATTCCAATTTCAATATCAATCGCAACATAGAGTCGCCTGTGTAAATACATGATTCGTTATATTATCAATCAAACACTATTTAGAGATCTGCAATGATCCTCTGCAAGATCGCAATATAAAGGCAGAATGCAAAAAATGGAATTTGAAGCAACGGCAACTTGGATGAGAGGGTCGGTTAGGGCTTCGATGGGGATTGCTCGGAGAAAGGGTTGAGTTTTTTTGATTTTTTATTTTGACAAGTTGAATAAAATTTTATACTACTTTTTCAGTTGTCTCGAGTAGAAAAATGTAAAATATTCGAAAAATATATTTTTTATTTTATTTTTGATCGTTATGAGATTTTTTATATTTTTGAGCATAAAAATATAAAAATTTGAACAAACAATTCTTTTTTCACAAAATATGAAAAAACTCGAAAAACAAAATAATTATATAAACTCAAAAAAACTAGTCCAATCAGCGTGTCACAGTATTGTACAAAAAAAATATTTATCAAGTGAGAATAAAAACGTTATAGAAATGGCTTCATTAATGTCAGAAAATTTATTTATAAAAAATTGAATTAAATTATGATAAAAAAAGAAAACCTAAAATATAATCATTTAATTGTATTGTAGATGGAAGCTATTGAAAAAGAATATTACTGCAAATGGTCTCTCTTCCTATGTAAGTTATTAAAAAAAATAATAATCTTTCAATAAAAGTTAAAAATAAGAATTTCATAAATTTCTTTACCAATAGTGCAATAAAAAAAATGCAAAATACTTATTTTTTTATTATTTCCTTTTCTTTTTGGGGGATTAGTGTCTTTCTAGGATAAGCTTGAAAGAAACTGTTTTTTTTTTTTCTTTCAAAACAAAACATTTATTGAGAAAAATGAAATAAGAAAATGGAAGAAAAGAAAAATAAAAAATAATTGACTTTATGTTATATTTTTTCGGTTACAAGAAAGTTTATGAATAAAATCAGTTTCAACTTAGTTGGGTGAGAGTCAAACTTCCACAGCGTTGAGCCGCCTAAGGGTTGAATTAGAATCACAGTCTCATTTATGTTTAATTGGTGCTTCTTTATTTCTAATCTCTTATTTTCTCATTTTTAATGAAGTTATTAACATTTCA
Source organism: Actinidia polygama (assembly GCA_030159135.1). NCBI lineage: Eukaryota > Viridiplantae > Streptophyta > Magnoliopsida > Ericales > Actinidiaceae > Actinidia > Actinidia polygama. The sequence goes on from BRYF01000010.1 coordinate 14,295,182, forward strand.
CTAAATTTCATGTAATACTTGCAGAAAAACAATTATGGTAGGTCCCACAATAATTGAATATGCACTCTATTGATCCATGTAGTTTTGTAAAAGTTCACTTTATTCCTTATCGCTTCGAACAATTAGGACCTTACAATTTTAATCTAGTTCTAATGTAGTCTCTACGTCAATATCCGTTAACATTTTGGATGAAAAGTGAGCAAGCGAAGCTCACTTGACCCTTTTTAGAGGTTAATTTTTGTTGGGGTTCATGTCGCCCTGATACCACTTGTTGGGATTTATACCGCATTCCACCGCACAACGGAAGTACCCATAATAAATAAATAAATAAGTATATTAACATGCACACACTCAAAAAGAGACAAATACCAAATTTATGTGTTTTGGTCTAAATTGCCTACGTCTACAGGAGATAAAAATATTTTATTATATGAGAAAAAATTAAGAATACATGTGAGATGACAAAAATACTCAAAACCTACCTAAGCCTCATGCTAAAGGATAATTGAGCCCTCGTATACCATAGTACCTTACAATATTTTTTTCTCTCACTTCTATATCACTATTTTTCCCCTCACAACTCTCACCCAAATCCTAGCCCCCTTAGACTATTTATAAGCCAACCACTTCATATCACATTAGAATTCCTTTTACATGCAATTAGGAAACACTTCCAATACATATAGATTTCCGTTACCCATAAAATTATTAAACCCTACACCTATTGAATTCCTATTAGATTCCGAAACCTAACTCCAAATATATATATATATATATAAAACCAATAACAATATGGGTCTTACATCACACGGGTGGACCAATCCTAACAATCATCCCTTCCAATCAACCACGTAGGATGATCGTATTCGCATGAACTAACCTAGGTTCCCCAATTTTTCACTCCACACTATAATGCCCTCACCCATACATTGGGTATCCTCGTGGCTCCCATCTTTTCTCATGCTTAAGTCCATGATCCGGAGAGGTTCACAACTTCTCCTTAAGAGTGTCTCCACTACCACGTACCCAACCACATAGATTGAGACCCTTCTCCTTTGGTGCACTTTTCCGTTACCATTTCAAATTTATATGTCTAGAGTTTCCTCTTATGAACATCAACAACCCATTGTCATCCGTTCTAGCCACAATTTTGCACAACACATCATTTTGCTACCCATGCGCCACGTGTGCACCGCAATTGTTGCTCACACTGTTCACCCTTAACTTGTTCACTCATCTTATGCTTGGCAATAGATCCACTTGTCACAACATATGTTCCACCAAGCTCGTACAAGTTGTCAATCATGTCCTCCAATGAATGGACTTCCACTGTTGATTAAACTAGATTTTCTCTTATCACCTAGATCACACACAATCACACTTAATTGCATTTGAATTTTTCCAATCCAATCGGAATTCATCTTATTTTTTTCTTTTTTTGTGCATGTGTCCTATATGTGCTTTTCACCGCCTTAGCCAATCACACCTTGGATCAACAATCTTAGCTCTGATAGGATCACCACCTCAGATCACCAACCATATCTCTGCCACCATGGATCGTGTCACGGGATTAATTTTCAACCCTGTGATGACACTAAGTTTTAGCACTTAGTCTCAGCCAAACACCCATAAACATATACACACATTTGAGGTTTAATAAAATAGAAGCAACACACAATATTTACGGGCCAAAACCCAATATTTTATTACATCAACAATACAAGGAATCTGTCAAGAGATATTCTAGTACAAAACATCAATTCCCTGCCTTAGAATACGCCCAGGGCCTTGCCTAATTTATTGGTAATACAAAACAGTTACAAGAATACACAACAATAACTTGGACATGCCACATGTCCTAGTAGTTGACACCCTCAACATAAGCCTGTCATGAATGCAACCCAACAACTACCCATACTAGTCTTAGGACAAGTGTCCCTGTGTTCATGCGAATACAAGTGTCCTCAAACACAATTCCCACAATTGTTGCACTATGCAAGATGTAATTGTTGACAACTACCAAGCATAATTTCCTTCGGCTTAATTTGGTGTCCATCTTTGTTCACAAACTACATTGTCATGCATTCGGGTACAACTCGGCTTGTGCCTTGCATCTGCTCCGCAGCATCACTGTCTTGAACATTCACCACCTTGTTAAGGCATGCCTCCCTCATGCCTTTGCCATTAGGATAGTGTGGGTGCAAGGTGCTACCACACATTAACTCGTACCCGTGTCGAGGGACTAGGGTGCTAACTGACCACCCCCACCAGAAGAAGTCGACGTCTTCGTCGATAGGATCTTCAAATAGTCCTTGATCTAATTCTCAAACTGCGATAGCGTGACATCCTTCTCCTAGTTTGCGTTAGAATTTGAAAACCCTTTCCATCAATTCAAATGGGCTCATGACAATTCAAATGGGAGTGGGGGCTGTTGTAGAGGATCTATGCAAGTTGTAATAGAATTGTGCACTATTTAGCAAATTCACCCAAATTCTTCTGACTGTTCGTCACATAATGACAGAGACATTCCTCCTACATCCCATTCAACCACTCAATTTGGCCATCCGTCTATGGATGATTGGCTATAAAAAACTTCAACTCCGATACCATCAAACTAAACAATACTGTCCAAAACTGCCTAGTGAACTGAGTGTCCCTGTCACTTACAATATCCTTTAGTAACCCAAAATATTTCACCACACATTTGTAGAACAATCAACGGCCACATCCGCTAGACATGCATGTGGTGCAGGAATAAAAACTGCATACTTAGAAAAACGATCGACAACAACTATTATGGAACTCATACCATTGACCTTTGGTAACCCAAAAATGAAGTCCATAGATACCGACACCCATGACTTTTTTGGTACTAGTAAGAGCTGCAGCAACCCTGCCGACTTCTTGCACTCTGTCTTGTCTTGCTGGCACACCAAACAAGTCTTAACGTAAGCTTTAAACATCATTTTCTATCTTGGGTCAACAATGCCATCATCCTTTGCTTTCCAAGACGGCCCACCCATTGTGTGGTAATGTGTCTCTCTACGTAATTCTTGTTGAAGTCCTTCACTGATAGGGTAGTATAACATATCTCCTTAGGCATGGAGAAAATTATCTTCCAACCAATACTTGCGTACCACCCCACCTTTGACATATTGGACCAGCTTTTTATAATTTAAATCGGACTCAACAAATGCCCGAATTTGGTCAAAAAAGTCTGTGGTAACTTGAGAAATAGCAACGACATAGTCGTGGATCTCCTTCCGGCTTAAAGCGTCAACAACCTGGTTGTGACGTCCAGGCTTGTGCCGCCACTTGAAGTCGTATTCCTCAAGAAAATCCTGCCAGTGTTCTTGTCTTGAGGACAACTTTTTATGAGATTTGAAGAATGTATTGGCCACATTGTTAGTGATCACCAAGACTTGGTGCCCAACAAATAAAACCACCAAATTTGAAGGCAATGGACCACCGCGGTCATCTCCTTCTCATACGGTGAATACTTCTTCTCAATATCACTCAACTTACGGCTTTCAAATGCCACTAGATGTCTTTCTTGTACCAGCACACTATTAATCGCCTTATCAAACGCATCCGTATGCACTTCAAAAGGCAAGTCAAAGTTAGGCAAGCACAACACCGGCTCGTTCGCTACAACCATTTTCAGTTTGTCAAAAGTTTCTTGGTAGTTGTTGTTCCACTATCATGGTCGATCCTTCTTCAACAAATTTGTGAGTGGTGTCGCCTTGTTTGAGTAATCCTTCATAAATTTCCGATAGTAATTTTCCAAGCCAAGGAAAGACCGAAACTCGGGGACTTTGTTAGGTGCTGGGCAGTCAATAATATTCTGCACTTTCTTCCCATCCATCTTTACAATCCCCTTTGAAATTACATGCCCCAAAAACTTAAATTCCCCTTAGGCAAACTAGCATTTCTCATTCTGAACATACAATTAGTGTTCCCTACGCCGTAAGAACACCTTCCATAGATGAACCAAGTGATCTTCCAAAGACTTATTGTAGATCACAATGTCATTTAAATATACAACCACAAATTGATCAACAAAGTCATTGAAAACATCATTCATTAAATTACAAAATGTAGCAGGAGCATTTGTAAGACCAAATGGCATAACCAAAAATTCATGAGTTGTATCTAGTCACCCAGGTTGTTTTCACTTCATCTCTTGCAACAACCCTAACTTGCTAATACCCGAATCAAAGATCCAACTTGGTGAAGTAAGAAGCCTTGCACAAATGACCAAAGGGATTGGATATTTATTTTTGATAGTCACCTTATTCAAGGCCTAATAATCGACACACATGCTCATGAACCCGTCTTGCTTCTTTTGAAAAAGAATAGGGGCACCGTATGGGACTTTAGAAGGCTGGATAAGCCCTGCATCCAACAACTCCATCAATTGCTTTCGCAATTCCACCAACTCCAAGGGACACATTCTGTATAATACCTTCGTTGGAGGCTTAGCACTAGGGACTAAGTCAATCTTATGATCAGTGACTCTACAAGGAGGAAGAGACTTTGGCAATTCCGACGGCATCACATCCTTGAATTCTGTGAGCACATCAGCAACGTCATTCGGGGCACCTCCACCACAAGATCAGGTTTGATCTCTACCAATGTTGCGAGATAAGTCACAACACCATTCCTTAAGCCATTTTGAACCTGAATCGCAGACAAAGCACCCATCTTCTTCGTGATGCCCTTGCCTTCGTCTGCTGGTTACAACCAGGCATGAAACAAGGAGCGCGCTCATCTGAAATCAACAATCCACCCAAATAGGGCATAAATGCCACTTTTGCAG
>BRYF01000010.1:14312500-14315000 GCA_030159135.1 Actinidia polygama
TATGGCCGTCTCGCTGCCCATCAGGTTACACTTCCCACTAAGGAGGCCCCTTTATTTGATCCCGCTCCTCGGGTTGTGTCTATTTCAGAAGAGGAGTACTATCGATTATTAGCTTCTTAGTCATCAACCATTGCTACTCTTGCTGACACAAAATGCTGCCTTTGTTGCACATGTTGCCATCTCTAGCCCATGGGCCATCGATTCAGTGCTTGCGCTAATATGATTGGTACTCCTGGTCACTTGTCTAATCTATCCCCTAGTGGTTATCTATCTCGTGTTACCCTTGCTGATTGTTCTACCTCCAGCATTCATGGTTTGGGTTCTACCAATTTGGGTCCTTTCTTTTACAGTCTGTTTTATATGTTCCGAAGTTTCCTTTTAATTTTATGTCAGTTAGTTGTATTACTAAATCCTTTGACTATTTAGAGACATTCTTTCCGACTCATTGCTTCTTTCAGGATCTCAAGACGAGGAAGAAAATTGGTGGCTGTTCCAAGTGCAATGGCCTATACTACTTTGATTTGGACTACTCACACAATGTTGCTCTTCAGTTGCCCACATCACTCTCTTTGGTCACCCGTCCGTAACATGAAGAAGTTGGTTCCGTCGAGTTAGATTCTGTCTAGTCTTCCCTGTGAAGTCTGTTAACTTAGGAAGTATCGTCATACTTCTTTTTATCCATGTGTTAAGAGTCGTGTGTCGCGTCCTTTTCAGTTAGTTCATTCGGACATTTCGGGTCCGATACGTGTCAAGTCGTATTCTGGTTTTCAGTATTTTGTCAATTTGTTGATGATTTTTCTGGGCTTACTTATCTTACCTCATGAAGGATCGTTTTGAGTTGTATTTAATTTTTAAATCATTTTATATGGAAATGAAAACTCAGTTTGATAGTTCTATCTGTATGTTTCGTTCTGATAATGCTCGTGATTACTATTTGCGTGCGCTTTCGCAATTTTTTATTGACCATGGTATTATTCATCAGTCTTCTTGTGCTCGTACTCCATAGAAAAATAGAGTTGCCGAGTGCAAGTTAAGACACCTATTCGAGGTGACTCGCGCCTTGTCCTTTCCCATGCAAGTTCCCAAACTGTTCTGGAGTGATGTTCTTACAGCATGTTATCTTGTGAATAGAATGCTGTCTATTATTTTAGGTGGCCTTATTTCTCATCATGTCTTGTATCCAGATCGCCCTCTGTTCTCCCTTCCTCCTCGGATCTTTGGGTGCACATGTTACGTCCATGCTATTGATTGTGGTCGGGATAAGCTACTCGATCCCCGTCGACAGCGGTTGGCCACTGCCCAGACACCTGCCGCTAAGTCTTCTTCACCAACTCGGGATTTACCTATCCCTCCTGCTAGCGTTCTCCCTTTCCTAGTGCCCTTCTGATTTGGATTCCCTTCCTATTGCCCTTTGCAAAGGTAAACGTACGGGTATTGCTCATCCTCTTTCTCATTGTGTCTTATGCCTGTTTATCTCCTTCCTTTGGTGCCTTTATTAGTTATGGTTCTACTTCTATTGTTTCTAAGTCTTTTTTAGAGGCCCTATCTATTTTGCATTGGAGGTAAGCTATAGTTGATGAGATGACAACTTTAGATGACAAGGGTATTTAGCAGTTGGTTCCTCTCCCTTGCGACAAGTGAGTTGTTGGTTGTTGTTGGGTTTTCACTGTGAAGTATAATCCTAATGGTTCGGTTGAGCTCTACAAAGCTCGATTTGTAGCCAAATGTTATACTCAAACATATGGTGTTGACTATGGTGAGGCGTTCTGCCCCATCGCCAAGATTGCTTCTGTTTGGATTCTTATCTCCCTTGATGCCAATCTGAGTTTGCCCCTATTTCAGATTGTGTGAAGAATGCATGTCTTCAAGGTGACCTACAGGAGGAGGTTTACATGGAACAACTGTTGGGTTCGTTGCTAAGGGGGAGTCTAGCAGTGTATGTTGTCTCCAGAAGGCTCTTTATGGTCTCAAACAGTCTCCTAGAGCCTCGTTTGGGAAGTTCAGTGATGCTGTTGTGCAGATTGGGATGAAGCATTGTCGGGCTGATTATTCTGTTTTCTCCCATGTCTCTGACTGGGGATGATTGATATTGATTGTTTATGTAGATGATATTATTATCACTGGGGTGGCAATAAGGGGATAGAGGAGTTGAAGATCTTTCTCTATACACAGTTTTACACCGAAGACTTGGGAAAGTTGTGGTATTTATTGAGGTGGCATGTTCTAGGGAAGGGATTAGCTTGTCACAGTGGAAGTATGTGTTGAACATTCTTGATGAGACTGAATTGATGTGTTCGAAGCTTGTGGATACTTCGATGGATCCTAATGTGAAGTTGTGTGTTGACTAAGGGGAACTTATGACTAATTCGGACAGTTATTGATGTTTGTTAGGGAAGTTGAACTACCTTCCTATCACTCGGCCGGATATCTTGTTTGTAGTTAGTGTTATTAGCAAGTTTATGTCAGCCCCTTGTACCTTACACTAGGAGGCAGCTCTGAG
>BRYF01000010.1:14335000-14345000 GCA_030159135.1 Actinidia polygama
AAATCTGAAATCTGAAAATAAGTTAGAAAATCCACTAAAAGAATTGAGCTTTATTTGTGAGTAATATTATTTTTTGTTTTTGATTTTTTAAAAATATAAACAAATTTTTAAGTATATTTTAAATTTATGGCAATGTGAAACATAAGTAAATCTTCAATGCAACAATTATATCATGTGGCGTTAGTGACATTATGTTTATAAATAGGATGAGGAAACCCTAATACTTCGTTTGTTAAATGGAAGAAAAATGATGGAAAATGAAAGTGAAAGAAATGGAGTTAAAGAAAAGAAAGTAAAAAGAATAATTATTTTCTTGTATGTGTTTAGTTAATGAGATTTTCATGTTATAAAGAATAATTATTTTCTTGTATGTGTTTAGTTAATGAGATTTTCATGTTATAAAGCTATTAGAAAATATTTAAAGTAACTTAATTTACCCTTAGGCTATGCTTGAATTGCGGGAATCCAAGGCCCGGAATAGGTATCCCATTCTCGGGAATCTCATTTTCAAGTGTTTGGTTTGGTTATTAAAAGCTTGGGAATATAATAGGTTTGTGTGGGGTTATAGGATAGAACGAAATCGCATGCATACAATGCGGTAGTTGACAAGTGATTCTCGGTGGCTAGACACTATTTAGCCGAGCCTGCAAGATAGCAACAGTAATAAAGACTACTCGGAGCTATTCCAGGGACGACTATCTAACGGTTAAGTTAGTGATCGAAGAAGATGAAAGAAGAGAGAGCAAGAAAGAGAATCATTGGCTCTAGTTCTTAGAGAGAGAGAGAGAGTAAAAAGAGAGAGTGAGTGTGGCATACCTGTAAGAAAAATAGTATTTTTTTATAGTGTAACTCAGCGCATGTGAGAACGCGCCAATTGCCATGTCAATGAGTAAACAACTGACCACATCATGCTCCTAGGACATAGTTGGTAGCTATTTCATCACATCATCGATATTCGAGCAACATGAACTACTTGTATGGATGAAAGACCTCTGACCCTATGGCTATCTCTCTATACAACTTCTTGACCCGATCCTAAGACCTCTAGCTAAGGAAGAAAATGTCCCGTAGGACGTTGATTAGTGCGCTATTTCCACCTAAAATTAAAAAAATAAAATGGGTTGGTGTACAAACTCTAGCTTTGCCTAATAACTAGCTCGACTTTCTAACTTGAGATCACCTGTGTAACTTCAATCGATGAATCGGAGATGAGATTGATACGCTCGCATACAAGAATGTATTAATATAAAGTGAGATGTTCCTTCTCGATGGCGAGACCCTCTTTCATCATGACGCGCCTAAACGTGTGAGGTGGCAAAGGAAGCTTATCATGTATGCTACACTCCAAACCTGCAGCTTGGCTGATAAAAATTTGCAGAATAAGCTCGACGACTGAGCTATTATATTAAGATGTTGACCGGACTTACTGTGAAGCGATAGTTTGGCGCGGTGCCCATTTGAGCTTGGCCAGGAGTGAAGTCGAATATTTTACCCTTTTACAATTGCCCCTCAGCTCGCATGAGCTCGGTTGACAACTATAGAGGTTATGTGAGCTGATTACTCGAGACCTTACTTGCCCCACCAATCATCTCTAAACACCACTTTAAGTCCCATTTATAATTTTCACAATGTTCTTCAAGTTTTTCATGTTTGAATCTCTTCAAAATTAGTTGCGATGCTCGTCTTTTGCTTTGAATTTGAAATTTTCGTAGTGTTTATTTTCTTTCGAAACACTTGAGTCGCGAGTTTGAGTCTGTCATGGTCGCTCGTCCGCCATTAACGAGCAATTATTGAGTGTTTTAGCTACTGAATACTTTGGGATGTCTTTCAATTCGTTTCCATTGTTGAAGCAAATATGACTTGTGTTTGTGTGACATATAGGAGTAAAATCACAGCGTGTTAGGGTTAAGGTTTTGCCCCCCAGTCATTCGGGTGTTGATAGGACGTTGAAATACGTAAACGACTCAAGTGAGTTCCCATAAACACACTACAACTCGACTAAGGTATAATTAGGCCACATGGGGTACAACTTAGGACTTGCTTGCAGTTTGGGTAGCTTTGCCGAATATGTTAGCTATTGTTAGTCCGAACTAGATTAGGAGCTAAAACTGACAGGATTTTTTTCCTTTCAAACAAATGGAACTTAACCGAGCTCAGCAGCTCATGCATGATGATGTTGGCTTAGCAAGGTTTAGGAGGGATCATGAGATCTTGAATGACATTCTCATACAGTGACCTAATCCACATGAGACAGCCATTACGACATGAGGAAACAACGACCGTATCGTGGTCCACACATGGCTTATTCATTAAGCCGAACTTTGGTTTCCCATTAGTCCCATGTTAAAGGAGGTGATGCCTCATTGTGGCCTCACTTTCATGCGAGTGTCCATCAATTTTGTCAGGGCTTTGCTTGTCATTGACTGGGAATTGGGAATTTCACCCCGTCAATGACGGGATGTAGTCATTCCCAATGACGAATGGTAGCATTGATGATGGTAAGGTCTTATCTCAGTCACTTGTATTTACTTTTGTTGTATTTTGTTTCTGGTGCATATATGATAAAGTTCTATCAGGTTACAACTTTATTAGTTTTATTTTGCATGTTTCAATAACCATTATAGGACTCGTTTCGAGTAGTACAAGGCTTCGAATAAGCACGTCAGCAACAATTAAGAAATGCGTGATGTAGCGACCGTGCTCTTGTACAAGGCGATCTACTACCACACCGTTCTTCACCGAATTGCGAGACTCGAACAGTTAGCTTTGCCCCCACTTTGGATCAGAGAGCCAGTAGACCTCGCCCAGCATGCGCAGTCTTCAAGTTCAGACGATCAGACGATAAACAACTAGATAAACACCGGTGCTACTGATTTTGCAAAGGAAGGTAGAGGAACAAGAGCCAGTTTATAGTAACTTCAATTTGGTTCATCTTTTAGGGAGCGAGTTGCGAGTTGCTCTTGTTGAGCGTGAGGAAGAGAGAGAGGAAGAGGAGGATGAGGAAGAAGAAGAGGAAGTTGAGCAGGGTGGTAACCTGGTCATAGCAGATCCAGTCCTTATATTGAGCTCGTACGATGAGGCCCCTGAGATTGTCATACTCCATCCGGTTCCCAAACTAAAGGTTATGATGTAATACCCCAATCCTTAATTATCTTTACTTTATTACATAAATATGAATTGTTGGGGTTAAATTGAAAGATTCATAACTTTTAGGATAAAATTAAAGAGGATATTTAGATAATGTAATTATTTAAAAGTTGGAAAGGTTGAAGTATAATTTTACCAATTAATTTGATGAGTCAGGATACACATGTCTTTCTCTATTGCTTGTGAACATATATATATATACACATACAATTTAAGAAAAGAATGACAAACATAAAGAAAAGAAAAGAAGCATAGACTTTAGGAAGAAAGAAAGAAAGAAATAGAAGATTTGGAGAAATTATATAGTGTGGTTAGCCTATGTTAATGAAAGATAGGGACGTAGATTAACAGTGAAATGATGTCGGATCGAGGTAAAATTTTAGTATGATGATCATGGGAGCTAGATCTTCATATCTTTCAGCTCAAATATTAATTTGAGATAAGTAGGAGGTATACAATATACTTTCTAAAACTTCGGAATTATTTCTTAAAATATCTGATTTTGTACTCCTTTGAACATGTGTGCTATCTATTGAAATTCGTGATATTTTATTGAAATTATGATTTGTATTGGCTAAAGTGCCATGGTATTGAATGGTACGAACTGAGTGAGCTTGCAAATAACCCTGACATCGGATAAAGCCAGAAATGCTAGGTGAGGTGGGCGAGGCCGACCACCAGTCATGTACTAGGAAAGACCTAGTACGAGGTCTTTGATGTAATATTGATTCATTGAGCTCTTATAAATTTCTTGTTGAGCTATTATTGATTCGTTGAGTATATTCCTGTCATATTGTATACTTTTCTATTTAAAATAATTTTTCAGACATACGTGGGAGTTCGAGTAGTGTGAGATGGGTCGAGTGAAGGACTTGAAGATTTTATATTTTAATCATTTTGTATAAATATTTGAAGACTTATAAAATATTTGAGGAAAATAGCGCCCTGATTTGTGTATATAAGGAAAATACAATGATTAGTGATTAAATTAATGGCCGAGAGAAACGGGTCGTTACATACGAGGGAGGAGATTAAGCACTCCTTCTAAGTAGAGGAAGAGGAAGAAGAAAAAGAGGCCATTCCTTGCAAAGAAAGGAAGAGGAAAAAGAAGAAGAGGATTCAGTCATGCCACCGAAACTATTGAAAATGGGTGGAAAACACTCCGGTACTACTCAGTGAAAGGGACAAATTTACCTCCCTCTCGCCGGGGTTCAAAGCTCCCTTCCTTCCACCTGACAGTAGAAGGATAAGGAAAAAGTTAGGGCACGAGATTGGCACCATTAGGAAAAGGCACCACAGGACAGATACGAGCTCAATCGATAGCTCCCCTTCCACCTCGATTTTAGCCATTGACTTCTGGAACCCCAAGTTGTCAGTTGGGGAGCTTAGACACCGCGTTACCTACCTTGCGGTTGTAGGATCAAAGAAAATCAAATGCAAACAAGGTGGTGGTTGACAAGTAGCTCCCGATATTTAAAAATTATTCAGTCAAGCTTGCAAGACAACAACAATGAGAAGGACTGTCCAGAGCTTTTCCAAGGGCAACTCTCCAATAGTAAACTTAGTGATTAGAGAAGATGAAAGAAGAAATAGCAAGAGATAGAATCCTTCACTCTGGTTCTTAGAAAGAGAAAGTAAAAAGAGAGTGAGAGTGTCATGTCCATAAGAGAGAGAATTTATCTTCTTTTATAGTCCAACTCGGCTTGTGTGAGGATGCACCAACTGCCGTGTCAATAAGCAAGCGGCTGGCCCAATCATTCCTCAAGAGCATAGATGGTGGCTAGCCCATCACATCATTGGTATTCGAGCCCAAACGTGTGGGTGACAGAGAAAACTTATCATATACGCTACCTTCTGACCTTGTAGTTTGACTTGTGAAACTCTACCAGGATAAGCTCGACAACCGAGTTACTATATTAATATGCTGATCAAACTTATTAAGAAGCGACAGTTCGGCGGCGACACACGTTTGAGCTCGACCCGGAGTAAAGTCAAATATTTTACCCTCTTATAGTTTATACTTAATTTTTCAAAAACACCCTTAGTATTTTCATACATATTTTATCACAAATATTAGTGGACAAACTACAGAAAAATGATATAAGATATATTTTTTTAATGGAATACTTGTGTCTTTTACACTAATAAATACCATAATTTTTTATGTACTTAATATTCAACAATTATATACAGTAATATGAACTCCAAAATATATTCTCTTGGTTTGTGCATTATCTAAGTCAGAACTGTGAACTTATAAAATAGATTGGTTGCCCAAAGAGAAAAAAAGTGTGCACCAACCAATGATGAAAGATGATTAAAGTACTAGTTTAATGATCCCCAAAAGATTTGATTGCTTTTTGAAACACCATTTTTTTTTTACATTATCACTCTAAATATTTTTAATGGAATAGATGGAGCAAAAAAGTGAGAAGAATATCATAAAGAACCATAATTTGTGGGGAAATTATACTTAAAAACATAGCTTAGGACCATGTCAAAAGTAAACTAACTAGTGATCAAACTTCTGAAATATCCAATAACCAAACATCCTATCTCTACCTACCTAAATTTCAATGCATTGCCAAATAAGATAAAAGACATTCATAACTTCACAAATACACGCCATCATTATGATTAACTAGAAAATTGAACACATTATCAATATTCTTAACTAAGAAAAATAAAACGTAACACTGTCAAAGTTCTTACTGTCAATCACTCAAAAAAAGAACAACTAAAAACACTACAAATATTTATAAAAAAACAATAAACATATAAACATTGCCAAATCCTAAGCATTGCAAAACTTTTTTCTATATCCCTTGACTCACATATCAGTTGCTAAGTTAGCTCTCCATGTAGTCCATTCCTCATAGGTTTCAACATGTGTCGTATGGTCACTATTCAAATCATTGTTACCTCCATCTTCTTCACCTTCACCTTCTTCATTCGATTCTTGTTCTATTGGGTCAATTGACATTTCATTTCTTATTAGATTGTGGAGAAAGCAACATGCAGTGATGATTCGACATTGTGTCTTAACTGAACAATACGAAATACTTCATAAAATTGCCCATCGACATTTCAACAACCCAAAACACCTTTTAATCACATTTCTAGCCGATGAGTGCTTCATGTTATAAAATTCTCGTGTTGTGTTTGGTTGGTGTCCATCCCTCCATTCATTGAGATGATATCGTTGCCCTTTAAATGTTGCAAAAAAAATAACAACTTACCATTGGTATATCCAGCATCCACAAGTTAATAAAAACCTAAAAGTGACATAGACAATATATGGTACCTTAGAAGAAAAAAGAAAAAAAACAAACCTTTTTGTTTTGCACTAAAAATAGTCGTGCAACATAACTTGCTATCATGAACTACCAAATCATTTCTTCTGCTTAAAGCATCTCGAAGTACTCTAGAATCTGTCGCAGACTCTTCCCATCCTAGCAACACATATGTGAATTTCATGTCTTGTGACATTCGTTGCAATTTCACATTTTCCTGTTCGATATGTAGGCTTGTTAACCTCTGGCACATTTATATTGACAAACGTCCCATCTAATTCACCTAAACGGTTCTATAGTACATAAAAAGTTAATAGTTATACTAAGGGTTTATTACAAAATGAAATTTCTTTTTAAATCCAAAATATAATTACTATTTACCGTAAACCACTTCTAGCTCTCATCCGTAGAATCTACAATTACAAGCTCAAGTATTTTTAGCAATACTCCTTGTAGTCTCAATACAACATTCAACACTGCATTAAAATGCCTATTAATCATCTCTCTGGAACGCAAAAAGTCATTTCCCAATTTACAATTCTTTAAATGTTGTCAAAGTATGATGTAAGAGCGTGGACTGCTGCGTTGCTTTGGTTACATGGCAGCAAAGTGAGCAATACACGTGACAACCATGTTGATGAAATGTGTCATTTTTATTAATATATTCAAGTGTCTTTTAATTCTAGTCAAAGTATTTAATTAAGTATTAGTATTAGTTGTAGTATAATAATTATGTATTTGGAAGATGTATTTTGACTACCTAGTGAGTTGTGAAAGTTGTCTAGGTATTTGAAGGGTTTATTGGAAGATGATAAGTTTATTAGGAGTATTGGAAGGGTCATTTTTTTAATGCCTATAAATATATGATTGAATGGAATGAAAGAGAAGCTTATGATTCTTGAAAGTATTTTTTATGCAAATTTTGTTCTTGCTTGGAGTGAGTAAGTCCTTCTAGAATCAAGTGTTTGACTTGGTCGCATGAGTTACTGTCTTTTGCGATTACCGACGTTGAGTGACGTCTGTTGCCCCCGGTGAGTGACATTCGGGACTATCCCCTTCCATTGGTTGGGACCTTTCGGTTCCAGCCATTCCTGTAGGTGATTGGCCTGCATCAAAGTATATGCAAAAATATTGCAATTTTTTCCTCTATACAAATATAGTTTGAATCCCTTAAATGAATAATAGATTTAGCCATGGAACATTAAACTCTGAAAGTATACTTTTCCATCCGAATTTGCTCAACGCATTTCTTATCACTAGTATAAATCGTTCCAGTGATAAAATCCAATCTTACAGAACTGTTATTTATTGATCGTGTCTTCAAGATATACTTGTGATAATATCTTTGTGCAATGCTATATAAAATGATACAAAACATATAGATCATGTTCATAATAATGTGCAGCATGATAAGTTTTTTTCTTTTTGTTCAAAATTCTGTGAGCCATCACTGCATACATAAAAATGTATATTAGAACCCGAAATATTAGTGGCCTATATAAAGAAAGAAAACACACACACAAAAGTCTCCCCATTCACTTAGAACATGCTTCAACATCACTTAAACTACACAAGATCATGGTAATTGTGAAGTGGAGTGTATCAATAATAGACATCTGTGGTGGATCATGGTGGTTGAAGGCGACTGCAGACAGTCACTAATTGCAATGGCCTACCTACGATACAGAAATAGTGAGTTTGGTTGCCACAAAAATAGTGAATTCGGCCGCCAGAGCTATTTTCGAAAAATGACTCTTCGACGATCAATTTAGATATCCGGAGAATATATATATATAGATAGATAGATAGATAGATAGATAGAGAGAGAGAGAGAGAGAGAGAGAGAGAGAGTAAGTTTCTTGGAGCTGAATTCGCATACCTTTGAGGGAATAAGGATTCGCCTTATATAACTCAGCTCGATGCGTGCCTAAAAGCGCTGCTAGTCATGTCACTGAACAGACCACAGCTCGGCGCGTGCTTGGATGCACTGACTGTTGTGTCAGCGTCAACGAGTAGGCGACTGACCTAGCCATGCTTCTAGAGCATGGTTGGTAGCTTGCCATCATGCTATCGACGTCTCAATCCAAGTATGGGGGCTATTAGAGAAAACTTCGCCATGCAAGTTACCTTCTATCCCCTGATATGACTCGAGATCGCCGCCGATAATGGCCCCTTGGCCAAGCTTCAGTGCGGTTACCCTACTGAGCTTACTATAAAGTGATAGCTCGACAGTGATGCTTGCCTTTGCTCGGACAGTGCCAATGCTTGACAATGTCTCAACCGAGCTCTTGTGCATGGACCCCCAAGCTTGCTTCGTGACAATAGCTCGGCGGCGATGCTTGCCCTAGCAAGGCCAAAACTTGTAGATATTTAGTTTATCCTCTAACATATAGACTACTGCATTTATAAGTCATCATTCAAAAATGCTTATTAAAAATGCTTTATAATGGGCGTTTTTGTATTAGTGACAAATGTACATCTTTTATTATATTTCTAATATAGAAACTATATATGTAAATACTCTCTATAATCACGTGGAGTAGGGGATTAGATTCCCTCTTTGATCAGGAAAGTGATTGCTCCCAATTGGTAGAGCAAGGATCATATTCTCATTTCAAGTCTATCCAAACGTCTGAATATTAGAGAGAAGGAAACGCATTCCCATTTTTCTTTAGGATTCCCGCAATCGATGAGATGGAAAGCGAAAAATTTTGAACAAGAATATAAATTACAAAATAGGTAGTTACTTTTACAAGAAAATAATTTTTTTTTATGTTTTTTATAAGAAAATAAATTTTTCTTAGCATGCTTTATTGAGTTGTACAAGAAAATTAAATTTATGACATTTTCTATTACTTTCATGGTAAACAAACACATAACAAATTTTAATTTTTTTTGATTTGTGTATTTCCACCATTTTTATCCTAATCAACACATAATTTAATGAATAAATATAACTGCCACTTTTAAAAAGACAAGAATTGTCATGTTAACATAGTGATGTTCATTATATAAATACGATACTTTATAATTGAAATATGATAGAACGTGACAACGATGACGTGGTATAACCATAGTCACATAATTTGTCTAAAATGGGCCATGCTCTCCGCTCTAATTCGAGTGCCTACGAATTTTGTGTAAATTCACACTAACTTCATGAATTAAAATTGTTTTTAGCACAGATTATGTTATTTTGGGGGTGCTCTAAGGTCCTTTGACCAATTTTTATGTTTATGGGTAAACTTTGAGCACAACTTAAATTTGCTTTAAAAACACTAAATAATTTAAAAGCATTTAATTGAAAGGCAAAACATTTACTTCTCTTTTATGAGTTAAAATTGAAAGGCCTCGAGCCAAAAAAATACAAATAAAATAGCATATGGTCCTAAAAGTAATTTTCATTCCATAGGTAAATAGCATCTAATATTCAATTAACTAATTATAAATATTTATTAATTCAAAAAAAAAAGGTAAGATTATCAATTTTAAATGTGTTATAATTACATTATATATAAATAATTCATAAAAAATAAAATTATCAATTTTAAATGAATTAT
>BRYF01000010.1:14372500-14375000 GCA_030159135.1 Actinidia polygama
TAATAAATTTAAAGCTAATTTTTTAATTCTGTATTGTGGTATATATACCTGTAGAATCTATTTTTTTTCAGAGGTATAATCATAGATAAATGGAGTGCTAAAATTAACTAATAAAAAAGTTGTAGGAATACAAATACCTGTTGGGTGTCCCTGAGCCCCAATTAAGCTTTATAATAAAGGTAGGATAACGTTTGAAGGTACATAAAACCTGAGGTTTTTTAGTGTAACAACCTTTATAAAAGGAAAATCATTGTTCTGTGCCTGCAAGGGCAAATGGTTTTTTTTTTTTGGACGAAGAAGTAGAGGTGGCAGCAACGCATTTGCACTACATCCATCCCCAAAACATCCACAACTCTCAATTTTGAAGAGAATAAGTTCTGGAAAAACTCTTTATTGTGATTGGATAGTAGATTGTCTATTTTTATGGATATTCACTATTGGTGAGATCTTAACTGTACTTTAGGTTAACTTTTGTTATCCATTTTTATAGCGATAATCATTGTATGGCTCTAGTTTTGACATAGAGAAGACATTGTTAAACCTATTATTATAATAAAAAATTAATCCGGTCTTTGACCCGTAGACACATCGCCGAATCGAGTAAATATTAGTGTCTGCTTGATATTGCTTTAATATGTTTGGCTGTATTAACGTTAGCTGTTTGTTGAATATTGTGTGGTCAATATTTTTAGCCTATTCTCTATACACAAAAGGTGAAAAAATTATCAAATTTTTTCCAACAGTGGTATCAGAGCTTTGGTTGTGCATTCAAAGTGTTTGACAAAAGTCTTGTGTGAACTTAGAATAGAAGAATCTTCTAGATTAAATTAAATTCTTCAAATTCTTCAATTTGGAAACCACGGATGGAGGATGTCATTTACACTAAGGATTTGTATTTGCCTATCTATAGTGATATGAAGAAGCCGAAAGATAAAAATGATGACGATTGGAATATATTGAATAGAAAGACTGTTACTCAGATTCGAACTTGGGTTGTCCAAAGTGTGTTCCATCATGTAGCTCAAGAAACTAATGCCCATGTTTTATGGAAGAAACTTGAGACCATGTATGAGAGGAAAACGACACCGAATAAAGCTTTTTTAATTAGAAGGCTTTTGAATTTGAAGTACAAAGATGATCGTGGTGTTGCAGAACATATGAGAGCCTTTCAGGGCTTGATAAATCAGTTGATTACTATAAAGATGGTGCTATATGATGAGCTACAAGCATTATTATTGTTGAGTTCTTTGCCTAATAGTTGGGAACTCTAGGGGTGACCATTAGTAATTCCGCTCCAAATGGGAAGGTATCCATATTAGATATGGTGAATGCTTCAATGAAGAGGCAAGAAGAGAGGAACATGGATTTTCTGCTGAGTCACAAGCACTTGTTATTGAGAGAATAGGAAGAAACAAAAGTAGACACCACTACCACCACAACAACAATAAGCTAAGGTATAATTCAAGAGGAAGATCCAAGTCTAGGAAAGAGATTGAATGCTATCACTGTGGCAAGATAGGGCACATAAAAAGAGAATATAGAAAACTTAAAAGAAAGTAGAGCCAAACTAGAGGTGATGAAAATAAAGATGAGAAGGACACAACTGCAGTTGTTACAGACAATGGGAATGTTTTATCATTATTTGTGATGGAGGTTTTGTTGGGTTCACAGGGCAGATTCTAATTAGGTGATTGACTTTGGTGCTTCATTCCATCTTATTTCACATGAGGATTTCTTCACATCTTATACACATGGAGATTTTGGTCACATTCGGATGGAGAATGATAGTATGTCCGAAATTGTGGGTATGTGAGACATTTACTTAGAGACTAACACATGTTGTAGTTTGGTACTTAAAGATGTTAGGCATGTTCCAGATATTTGTCTAAATTTGATTTTCGCCAAAAAGTTTAATGGGGATGGCTACAAAAATTGGTTTGGTGATAATTAAAAAAATGAAAGTTTTCTAAGGGTTCTTTGATAATTGCTAGAGAAAAGAATTGCTCATCTCTTATGCAAGGAAAGTTATAATATTTCTCTTTATTTTTTAAATTTCATATTTACTATGGGTTTTTAAATACCATTTTCTAAAATTGTTATATTTAGGATTCACACTTTCTTCTTGCATAGTTCTCTTAATACAGGAAGATTAATCAAATCATACATATATATATATATATATATATATATGTATGATTTGATTAATCTTCCTGTATTAAGAGAACTATGCAAGAAGAAAGTGTGAATCCTAAATATAACAATTTTAGAAAATGGTATTTAAATATATATATATATATATGGGACGGATCCGGGGACACAAGTTTTGACACTTCATCCTAATATTTGAAATCAAAGGCTGAGATTACAATAGAGTAAATTTTTCTAAAGTGTTTCTGAACTTTATTAAAACTACGTCGTTTTAATAACTCTGAAATTTTACTCCATTGTAATCTCAGCCCTTGATAGGGCTGATTTCAAAGGTTAGGATGGAATGTCTAAA
>BRYF01000010.1:14430000-14432500 GCA_030159135.1 Actinidia polygama
CTTCTATAGTTGATGTGAATCCTTGTGTCTGAAACCAACTCAATTTGTAAAACAATTATGACTCAAATTAAACAATTATAACTGTAGGTGTTGTCAACGAGATTGTTATCTCTAGCTACACTTCCTGTGCTAACACTGTCGGAACCTGCCTTGACCCCCTCGATAAATGTTTGTTCCAAATCCAACGTTGATGTTCTGAAAACCTTCCCATCCCTGCCCCATGCTGTCCGACTATGTCTTTTGTATCTGTAGAGTGTAGACAATGGTGCTACTCAATGCACTAGGCTTACCCAGAGCTTGGATATTAGCTTCTCCTCACTACTTTTTTTATTTTTGTTTTTTTATACTTTTGTGAAGAGGAAAACTCTCAGAACTTGAAAGGGCTATACATAGTCTTGTATCTATACATGTATATGTGTTATACATATGTGTGTCTCTTTTGTAATGGTATATAACATTAACTATAACAAAGTTGTGATTAGATATGAACAGATGAGATCAATCAATTTTTCTAGGAAAAGTAAAATAGATAAAAGGAAAGTAAGAAGAAACAATTTGTCGATGAGTGATGAGTAGGAAAGTGAAGTCCATGGCAATGAAGACGGAAGGTGAAGAGACAAGGATGAAGGCAATGTTGGTGGTAACTATGATGGCATGGGAGGTAAGTTGCGCGATGTTGTCTTCCACAAGCTATGAATTTTTCAAGTGTCACTAGGCATGAAACCTAGGAGATATAATCACTAAGTACTATTTTTTTTTGTAAAATAGTCGTCTAATGAAGACAACAAGGGGGGATATCTCTCCGTCGATCCTTGACTTCCTTCTTGCCTCGTTCCTTCAAAAAAGAAATTGACACCTTTAATTCGCGTTGTGCTTTGGTTGCAAAACCACTAAAGCATTCCCATAGAATAAATATATCTACATTTTTTTAAGGCTTCCCTCCATCATTGAGTGTGGAACCATGATTTTGCTTCCCTTAGGAGTCGAGCCATGCTTATAGCCATCCTTGTGCTCTTTCAAAGGTTGAGCCATACTTTTTTCGCTCCCCTTCGTAGGTAAAGGTGGACCTATATTTATACACTGTTGGAATTGAGCCATCTTATCTTGCTTCCTTATCAGCTAATGGTGGAATCATACTTGTACTTCCTTATGGGTTGAGCCATCTTACTTCACTTCTTTTATGTTAAGGGTGAGGATATACTCTCAAATTGTGTCTCCCCTTAAAGGTTGAGGGTAATTCTATGCTTACACTGTTGATGCAATCTTCGCACCCTTCCGAAGGTTTGACTCCATATGTTAGCCTTTAAGATAAAGGGAGGATACTAGATTAGCATCTTTCTAGATAAAAAATCCTGATTGACCCAGTGTTGTTAGAGGCGCGCGCCTCACTGCGCCTCGCGCCTCAAGTCGCTGAGGCGCGCACACGGCGCCTCAAAGTGGGCGAGGCACAACCACTTCGCTGAGGCGCGCGCCTGGTGCGCCTCGCATGCCTCATGCGCCTGGTGCGCCTCATGTGATTCTCATATTTGCTCGTCGGCGAAACTCATATCTGCTCATTTTGAAACTTAAATCTGATCACCGTGGCTGATTTGATTGTTGTTGCCGTCCCACGAAATTAAGCACCGCTCCTCTCTCTCTTCTTTGTCTCTCTTCTCTCTCTTTATTCTTCCACAGAAGAATTATTGCACAATACGTTTTTATTTTCTAGTTTTTTTACCTTTTTTTTCCTGCTATTATCATTATTATTATTTTTTTTAATTTATTTCTTTTTTTTATTTTATTTTTTTATGTTATTATCTGTATGATGATCGAATGATTTGCTACTTTAAATTTTTTTTATATATTTTGTAAGACATTTGTGATTTGCTACATTAATAAATTATGCCTTATCTCATCTATCAAACGTATATTATATTTTATTTTTTATGTCAATAATGTGCGCCTCGCTTCTATAAGTTGCGCGCCTCGCCTTGCGCTTCGCGCCTGAGGCTCTATAGGCTTTTGCGCCTCTCGCCTTTAATAACTCTGGATTGACCTCTACGTTCAGTCCCTATTTTATACCATTCATCCTGACTCTCCACCATGAAACAATCATAGGGGCTTAGATAAAAAGAGTCCTTGTGAAGTCTATGGTCAATCTCAATAACTAGCCTCAATGGTGATGAGGTATGCACAACCACTCTCATTAGACCATAAGAGTGCTTACGCAAGAGCTATTATAGGGGGTTTCCTAACTTCTATCTATAGATTCCAAACCTAGCCTTTTTGCTTGAACAAGCTATGGATTTACATTTGGAGCATTTGCAAAATAAGGCTCTCATTATGTACGAAAAATAAGGACTAGAGTTCTAAGGATCATCATAATTATGACAATCAACATATCAAGCAATTACAATAATAGCATATATGCGCGTGCACTCGCATTGCTCATTAGAGCACACTTGCATGGGGCTAAATGTAGGTATATGTTTCCTACTTTACTAAAATGTTAGCATTATAG
>BRYF01000010.1:14472500-14475000 GCA_030159135.1 Actinidia polygama
TTCAAACCATATAAAGATTGTTCAAAATGAATAAGGAGTAAATGAGAAATTATTTTTCGAAGTTAACTAATTGAACTAGTTAAAAAAAATCGAAAATACTCAATCCCACATTTATTAGTAAATCAAAGGGGAATAGATATATATACTAATAAGTGTTAGTATAGGGCACTCAAGTAGAGATGTGAGTGGCAACACGTCACTAGACCACATGCACGCAACACTCGTGGCATGGGGTGGACTATGGTTTTGGATCCTGTGTCGCGTGGAGTCACCAACCAGCTAGTGACTGGGTATTTGATTGGGCAGTGACTCAATTACGTAGCATTACTAGATGTTGAATATTTTAAAATGGGTGGGTGTTATAAAACTATTACCACTCTAGTAACGAGGGGTTAATGGGTCATTATTTCCAGCATTACTCCTACTACACATAACTTGCAATTATTTACCATTACTAAGTGTTGAATACCCGTAGATGTGACTCAGTTACATAACATTACTAGGTATTAAATACCCTAATAATGGGTGTGTTAAAAGACCATTACCACCCTAGTAGGGGGTAATGGACCATTATTCTAGCATTTCTCTTAATTAAAGTAAAGGAACATGCACATAGTCTATATAGAGAGGTGGTTTTTTGTTGAATACCCTAGTAATAGGTGGGTATTACAAGGCCATTACCACCTAGTAATTAGGCGATATGGAGGTGGTCTCTTGTTATTGGTATCTTGGAATACAAAGAGTTGAGAGCACATACACTTTGAGTGCAGTGAGAAAGTTCTTATTTTTTTGACTTTCTCATTATTTTTTTGTGTTTTTTTTTCTTCAAATTCGTTATTTTGATCAGTGCGGTGCTACCACTGATTAGTGGTAGCTATTTTATCTTGACAACCATCTTTTCATAGAACAAAAGTAGTACTACAATTTGTTTGCACGATAAACCAAATAATAGAAGAATTATTTTTTTACTGACTAACCTAGACACAATTTTCACACTTTGAATTGACTGAAAAAATTAAGGAAGAATGAAGGATATATAGAAGATGAAGTAACACCAATGAAAAGTCACGACTCTTCACGTCGAATACGTATTAATGAAGAGACACAACCATTCATCAAAGAGATTGTTTTAAAAGAAATTGTAATGCACATTAACAAATGATTTTAGTAACTCAAAGAGATTGTTTTAAAATAAATTTTAATTCACATTAACAAGTGATTTTAGTAACCAGTGGTAGAGCCAGAAATTTTATTCAGGGAGGGCAGCCATTGGAAAAAATTTCTGAAGGGGGCAAATTGAAAAAAAAAATCTAAAACTATAGGTAAAAAAAATTCAAAACTTGAGGGGTGCAATTGCCTCCTCTGGGCCTTAGCTGCATCCGCCACTGTTAGTAACTCTATTTTTTTCAATAATGAGCAACTCGAATTTAAATTTACAAAAACTTTAATTTTCTATTTGTTGAGGCAAAAATCTGGAGCGAGCAATCAACAATCAGAATTACTTTAAGTGGCAACCTCGGTCACCTACACAGGGAGACAAACGTTATCGTACGGGGTAAGGCCACTCAAAATCCCTTCAGCGTGGTGATGAGATCGTATGAGGTAAATGTCACGTCCCAAATTAACACCAGATTTGACTACATAGACAATCACAACAATACAATAACTAAACCAAAATAATACGTCCCAATGACGTCATTTCATCAAAGTGTGAAAATAATATTACAACATCTTATCATAACATCAGAGTACAACTAACATATTCCTTCCGTGGAACTATGCTCTCCATAAGCTATTAAATACAAAATTAAAATAATATCCTATGGACAATTCCCACATCGGGCTCAAAATAATATTACAATTCTTCAAAAATAAATATTTATGCATCTCTCAAAGTAAAACCAAATACGGCATCCCCATGCCTTAAGACTCAAGATAAACCTCTGTACCTGAAAGTCATTTTATAGTACAGGTGAGTTACCTTGAAAAGATTTAACAATGGACTTGATGTCTCATGCCAAAATCATGATACAATAATTATATAATAAAAATATGATGCAATGAAACATGTTTTTATTCATATCAAAATATATTTTTGATATCAATCCGTAATTTATCAAATCAACATTTTCTCAATTCCTAGCTTTTCACAAAAGCAATAATCCAAAACACGGCTTTTCTCAAAAAGCAATAATCCTTTTTCCTTTTTGAATGGCACACCTAGGCTAGTATTGGTCTCGTTATGCAATAAGCATGTGAGGCACATCTGGCCAACTTATCGGGATTTCACCGAAGGCTTTGACATTCCCTCATTCTAGCCTACTTCTCAGACTTTCACCGAAGGTTTGACATACCCAATATCCGCTCTATTTCTCGGACTTTCACCGAAGGTTTGACATCCCCAATATCTGGCCTACTTCTCGGTCACTAACCGAAGGGTCGACATTCCCTCCCGCGCAGTTGTTATCTAGGTCTTTTACCTCAGGCTTAATCTAAGCCA
>BRYF01000010.1:14587500-14592500 GCA_030159135.1 Actinidia polygama
TCCTTTATGGCAGCAGGCACTTTGTCTCGCAGTTCCTTGAGCTGCTTTTCAGTTTGGTACACAATGGACTCTGCCTAATTTTTTGTGTCGATAGCATCCCTCCTTTTCTTATCCTCCTTTGCAAACTTCTCTGCCTCTTTAACCATCCTCTCCACCTAAAACATTTTCATTCACCCAAACAAGGCATTAGTGTAAGATCAACCTAATAATATTGAGCAATGAAACACCAACAATCTCGGAGATACCAAAGCTAATTGACTCCTGATAATATTTTCCATCTCGTAGTATTACCCTTAGAATAATAGAGTTCGGAAAACACATACCTCATCTTTGAGAAAGGCACTAGCACCAGTTATTATGATGTCCTGCTTCTTTCATGTTCCCTTGTCAACAACCGTGACGGAAAGGATACCATTGGCATCAATGTCAAATTTGACTTCAATATGGGGAACACCGCTTGGGGCTGGTGGGATACCATCCAGACGAAAGCTTCCTAGAGATTTGTTGTCCCTTACAAACTCTTTTTCACCTTGAAGGATGTTGATCTCGACACTGGTCTGCCCATCTGCAGCAATGGAGAACACTTCTGATTTAAAGTTTCTAGACCAAGAGATAGTAGAGACAGATCCAAAAACACAATGTCACTAACATTTCCAACTAAGACGCCTGTCTAGAATCCCTCCCAAAAAATAAGAATGCAGGAAATTTTGTATACGACCTGAAAATATGCCCTCTATATTCCTCAATTTAAAAGACATTTCAAAATACTATAGACGTTCATAATTCTTGAATAAGATCAAGGAATGTGTGTGTGTTGGGGTGGGTGGGGTGGGGGCCGGATAAGGCAGCATAAAAAGAACAAACCTGAACTGCAGCTCCAACTGAAACATTAGGTTCTTTTCTAGTCGACTTTCAAACCAGTTCTTGAACAGCTGGGATACGAGTTGAGCCACCAACTAGGATCACATCATCGATATCGTTAAAGGAAAGTTTTGCGTTCCTCAATGCATTTTCAACTGGTGTGCGAAGCCTCTGAAAAATGAACGCAAATTAGGAGCTACTAAATTAATGAGGAATTTACTAGTTAAGCAACAATAATGGTGTTGAAGTGAACATGCTCAACTAGTGCAAAGTATGTCTCTTAAAAGCCTACAACCCTATGTAAGGGTTCACATGCTCAATAGTACTAAAACATGGGGTATAACATAATTAATCCAACAAACACAATTTAATGGTTACGTGGTGTAAGTCATATGTGCCCTGGGTGCAAGTCGAATATGCCTAAGACCAACTGGCATTGCTCATAATCTCTACCGGTTGAAAGTGTCTTGTTGCTGTTCTTGGCACATTACTTAAAACTCTATTGGTTGAACAAAAGCGTTCAATTGGTTGAACTGCGTCCATGAACCTACTAATTAAACTCAACTGGTTGAACACTTTTTTTCAACCGGTTGAAACTAGAGCAGTAATGCATGCCTGGGTGCAAGTTGGATATGCTATGGGTACAAGCTGGATATGCCCAAGACCAAGTCATAAGGCTGTAGAGTTGGATTGGTATTGATCCGCAAGCCTTCAAAAAGAGAGAGGGGGGAGGGGGAGTTTGTGGCGAGAGCTAGGCTAGGGCACGAACAAACTAGGGGGAGTTTTTAGCTGTGTTTGGGCTTAAAAGTCCTTTTTTTTATTTGGCTTGATTTTTTTTGTTGGGCGAATGATTTTTTAGCCTGATTTTCAAGGATGGTTCGTTTAGCCTATATTTTTTTTGTGAACTCGACAGCCATTAGTGATTTTTTATTAATTCATAGCTAAAAGATTAGATGATTCTTTCAGTCATCCAAAAAAATGATTTTTTTATCTCACTTTTATGTTTTAGCCAAATTTGGCTTGAGAAATGTCAAACTTAATTTTCTGAATTTAAATTTCATAGGCCATTGAAAAAGTTATTTTAAGCTTTCTTGCCAAAATATGACTTAATTAGCAAAAGAAATAACAAGTACTTACTAGATTAATTAGTGTCTACTGGACTACTTAGTTGTATTACGAGTTGGTTGTAATTGCTGTGGAATTATGAATTTAAGCAGTTGTGTTTGGTTTGCCGGTAAAGTTGTAAAATAGTTATTTCTTGTGAATTTGTCCATAGTGTTCTTACCCTTAGTTGAATAAAAAAAATAAATGTATTTTACTTTATGAATTAAATATCCCTTACTAAGCAAATAAACACTACATGTTCATGAAAAATTAACAAATAAAAATAAATATTAAAAGGTGATTGGCGACGTATCGACAGTTAGAGGCAGTGGTCGACGAAAGCAACAGATAAAGTTTGAGACAGTGGCACTAGTGTAAGGTGGGGCTTCAGGAGAGGGAGGGAGAGAGTCCAAATCTATACTACTATAAAAAGACCACCATAATTTGGTGTAGACATATTATTGAAGTCGACTTACATTTTTTTTATGCCAAAACTGGATTCAGAACTGCTGGTAACAGCTTTAGATTATAATAACCGCTAGATAAATAAAAAATATTAAAAATAAAAATAATATATTTTAAGAATCAATTCTACTAAAATATCCTATCTTGCACACTCGCACCCACCGTTAGTAATAATAAAGGGCGCCTGGTAGGTTAATTATTTATGAGGATACATTTAAGTCAAACAAGCATGGTTATCTTGTCATTTTGCTTGAATAATTGGCTAACAAATAAAAGTAGAAGCTGAGAAGTATGAGTTGGGTAACTTCTAAAAACTAGCTATTTGACCTTCCAAAAATTTTGGAAAAAGTTATTTTATGTTTAAAAAAAATAATAACAAACAATCCATGAGTTTTTTTTAAGCTAGAAGCTACTTTATGTACAGATGTTGCAATGCCCTAATTTTAAAACATCATTTATTTCCTAGAGTTGTCATGAGAGTTGCTCATAACCTTGCTGTTGTGAGAGTTGCTCATAAACTTGCTAAAGCAATTCTCAACTTAGCTTTGTATTAGTTATTGTTTGCTGGTTTAATGCATTTCTATTTCTTTAAAAAAAACCATCATTTATTATTTCATGTGTTTTATGAAATTGTTAGATATTATCTTATTTGTCCTTTTTATTATTAGGTTATTATTGAGGGACTTTGGTGTAATTATTTATTTATGGTTATTTAATATAAAAGCAAAAAGGCTTCTCAACCTCAACCCTAATTCAGTGTTTCCCTAAACAACATGTTATCAGAACCCCTTAATTAGGGCTAGAGTTCCACCGCCACACCACCACCTTCTCTTGCTGACAACTATCAACTTTTAATATGTTAATCTCCCTTCACTGTTCGTCTATTAGATTCAAAGTAGGCTTGGGCAGGTTCATCGACTATTAGTCTACTGTTTAGTTCGACTTTTCTCAATCGAATAATTCGATTAACCATCCCCTGTTGTTCGCTTGTTGTTCGATGTACTTCCCATGTTTGACGGCCCTAGACCTAATCGACACCTGTTCGACCACTTTAGCAAACAACCTCCAGTGACTCTCTAGCCTATAGCCTACAACCTAGATCTATTGCTTTCCAGGTCACTTTTTTGATGTTTTGAATAGAGTTGCTCTTTATGTAACTATTTGTCATTGTTTTCGATACCCAATATTTTTTTTGGCATTGTGATTGTTGTGAGCCTTATTCTTTTTTGTCACTATATCAGAGAATAGTCAAACTAGTCAAACTACAGTTGGCTCTGCAATACCCTTTGTGACGCCAAGAGAGATTGTTGTCTCAAATGAAAACTCCAACCTACGAATCACCACAACTTTGTTTGATGGTACTAATTATCTATCTTGGTCCAAATCTGTCACACTTTTACTAAAAAGTAAAAGTAAAATTAGGTATGTTAATGATACTATTACTTCTCTCAACGTGGGGATCCCGGATTTGATAAGATGGATCAAGAAAACTCTTTGATTATGAGTTGGTTACTTCACTCCATGATTCCAGAGATTGACGAGGGCTTCTTGTCTCTTAATACATCCATGATATTTGGGATACTGTCTCTGAGAGCTACTTCAGATGAGGTAATATAAAACAGGTATAATCTATAGCGGAGTGTAGACCGTTTGGACCAGGCCGAGACGTCCTTACAGTACTATTTTGCTCTAACTACTTTATGGTAGCACCTCGATCACCTGGATGATTATACTATTTGTTATGCTGATATTACTTCCTTCTGAAAATTTATTGGTAGATAATGGGTATTCACGTTCTTAGCAGGCTTACGAGAGGAATATGATCAGACTCGGTGCCGTATACTTAATATGGATCCAGTTCCCTCATTGAGAGAGGCATTTGCCTTTATCCAAAGTGAGAAGAGTCATCGGGGTGTGATGTTACCACCTATTCCTTCTGAGCGGTCGGCCCTTGTTTCTGTTCCGTAGTCTGAGCGCCACAATTAGCCTACCCATCGTGATTTTGGTCTTTTTGTTGATAGTGATGATAAGGATAAGTTATATTGTGATTACTTCCAGTGACCTCATCATACTAGGGAGACTTGTTGGTGTCTCCATAGTCGTCCTACTCGAGGACAAGGTGGTCGTTCAGGCTCTGCGGGTGGCCATGGTGGCAGTTCTCGTGCTCATCATTCCACAGTGGCCGAGCCTCCTCTTTCAAGCTCCGAGTCTATGGCCTTATCTACCACTGAGATTGAGTTGTTCCGCTACTTGATCTCGACTGGATACTTTTGCCGGTGCCTCATCTTCTTTTGCTTACTCAGGTAATTCCCAATCAGTAAATGCATTTATGTCTCATTTTATTTTTCCTTCGATTATTGATTCTAGTGATTTGATCATATGACTAGTCAATCTCTTTTCTCATCTTATACTCCCTATATAGGTTTTGACAAAGTCAAGATAGCTAATGGTGTTTTTTTTTCTTTCTGTTTTTGGCAAATATTTGGTGCATACCACATATTTTCTTTCATTGTCCTCTGTTTTACATGTCTCTAATTTTAATGCCCATCTTTTATCTATTAGTCGTATCA
>BRYF01000010.1:14602500-14610000 GCA_030159135.1 Actinidia polygama
GAATTGGACTTGTAAATTTAGAAATGGTTTTGAGAATGACATGCTAGGATATACCAGAATAAGATGGCTTAGACTAAACCGAGGTTAAAAGTCCTAGAGGGCAAACTACGTGACGGTAGGGAATGCCTCCCCTTCGGTGAAAGTCCGGAAAGTTGGTTGTTAAAGTCCTAGATGGCAACTACGTGATGGTAGGGAATGCCTCCCCTTCGGTGAAAGTCCGGAAAGTTGGCGGTTAAAGTCCTTGATGGCAATGGTATACACGGAAGGCATGTCAAGGCCTACGGTGAAAGTCCGGGAAGTTGACAAACGGTAGGGATATTAAGGCTTACAATGGAAGCTTAGGAGTGATTCAGATATTGTCTCATGTGCTTGGGCATAATGAGGTCGGTTTATGTACTAGCCTAGGCGTGTTATTCGAAAGGATTGGATAAATACTTTTTGAGAAAAAGTTTGTGAAATTATGAATTTGAGAAATCATGAATCAAAAAAAGAGTATTTTGATATGAATGAAGGATAACTCATTGCATTATGTTTGTATCATATACATATGTATAATGATTTTTGGCTTGAGGCATCAAGCCCATTATTAAATCTTTTCACGGTAACTCACCTTTACTTTATAAAATAAATTTCAGGTACCGAGGTCTCTCCTGAATCTTGAGGCATATGGTTGCCGTTCGTTTATTTTGTTTAATGAACTTGTGAATAGATATTTTTGGAGAATTGTAATCTTCTTTTGGCCCGGTGTGGGCATTGTCCATGTACTATCATATATGTAGTTTTGTAATTGATAGCTCATGGAGAGCATGGTCCCACGGGAGGGATTTATTCATATTCTGATGTTATGACAAGATGTTGTAAAATTATTTTCGTTGACTTTTCTTCCTTTTGAGTTGTTTGCTTACGTGGTCGGGTCTTGTTTGACCGGGGCGTGACAATAGCATTCCAGTCATCAAACTGAATGCAAATTTAGTCATCTCAATGAAGATATCAGTTAAGAGGTGAGCTACATTGCCATACTTTTTTCGATTGACTAAAGCGCTCAAACAAAATGACCCAACGGAGTTGACCAAAGTGGTTGGGTTCTTCCAAGCAAATCAGTTGGTTCACAATCAAATTTTTTATTCAAATGCATACTGGTGCCATTGTGATGTGAAATTACATCATAGAGAAAACAAGGAAAGACTTGAGTAAATCTGCAATGTGAAGTTCATAGGAAATAATGCGACACTTTGGCCCAAAAAAAAATGAAAGAGAAAAGAAAATTATAAATGCTTGAAGGGATAGTAATTGTTAGGATAGAAGCACATGTGAAACATTGCGTAGCATAACATTGGCAATTAAAGCCCCCATCACTATCTGATTGATCCCTTAAAAAGGCTTCAATCAAAGAATCAGTCGGCAGAGGAACTAAAATTTAAATAGGTGTGGGGAAAGTGGATGGCCTGTTGGCCAGAGTTAGCCTTCTGGGGTTATGGCGGGCACTTGATCACCAGGAGTCACCAGAGGTGGAGGAGTTGAGAGTTGAGCAACCTTGAGGGAGAGAGGGAGGTAGTGTCTGAGCAAGAACAAAAGGGTAAAAGATCTGTAAAGAGTTGGTGAGTCCATTAGATGACGGATCATTTATGTAGTGGTCGGACAAAGGGGGGAGCCAACGTGCAAGGGACGCGTGGCATCCCTCCCTTGGTTCGACTCTTCCTAGGATGCTTGCCATGCCAGGTTTCTGACCTTGAAGGTTGTATCATGGGATGGCAGGTGGTAGTTGCGAGGGGTAGCTATCCATCCAAGGTTTCAGACCTTGAAGGCCGTATCAAGGGACGATAGATGGTAGTTGCGAAGGGTCGTTGTTATTGTGATACAGGTTCCAATGGGTCATGAGCCGTAGGGTCAACATCCTCTCCGTCTCAAGACTGGTCAAGGTGGAGCCAACCCAATGTGGGTTGGCCGAGCAAACCTTGACGATCCTTAACTCTAGCCTCCAAGCCACTTATCCTCCTAGTGGTACCAAGTGGAGCCTTAGACCTTGCCTAAAGCCCGGGCTTACGAGTAGGAATGGGGGTCCCATGAGTTGGCGTCATTTGGAGTCAGTTTCGTGGCGTCACGTGGAGTCAGGTTTGTGGCATCGCTTGGAATGGAATATGCCCCCTGTGTGCGTGCTCTTGCTAACTATGAAAAGTGCGCACGTATTGGGTATTGAGTATTTACTTTGCTGTAATGATTTTTTTTTAAAAATATTTGGAGAAAATAATATGCTGCTTGTGGAGAGAAGAATGAAAGCATTGGAGATAAAGTCATTATTGGAGAGAGAAGGAAGAAATACAGTGCATGTGTAAACTTTAAAAATGGTGATTCCTATATCTTAGCTATCCCCGTGGGGACTGTTGGCAGAGCGCCCATCTCTTGCAGCCAAAAGCATGAATGTGTTGGGAGTCAACTACAAAGATATCACAATCTATCTCATGATTGTTCCACAATAACCATATTCCGCCCCCAGAGTTAAGGGGATCCACTAGTAATCCGTTTGTGAAACCTAGCAAGGTCGAGCGTTTGCTTGGGGAAATTTTCTCGTTCTACACCCTTGCAATTCCAAAATAGGATGACAAGAGGATTGCCATGGGTTGAGGTGGTTTCTGTGGCGGGTCAAGGTCAGAATATGTGGTGTTCCATTTCGGACCTAACTCATAATTTTCTGGAGCTTGAAATGTCATTAGTGAAAAGGAGTGGATTACATTCCTCCCATCTAACCACACGGATTGTCGCACCATTAGACGGAGTTGATGGAGATTGGGCTTTGTTGTAACCAAGTTCACCTAGAACATTGGCCCTTGTATGGTGTAAGCTCTAGTGGCGTTGTTGTGAAGAAAATAGGCCCGTATAGCAAATGTTCATGTCGGGATGGTTGGAGATTGGAGTGTGAGATTTGTCCAAGCTCTTATGAGTTCAAGATCATGCCATCCCCATTCTTGTGGGGTAGTGCTTGTAGCGATCTCATTGAAGTACCACGAGATGGTTTCACCTTCGACACCTCCAGCAATGTACCAACAAGTAGCAGGAGGAATGGGCAGTCAAAAGGTGGAAGGGTCATCATGTTGCGAATATATCATCACAAAAGAGAATTGGCTGGTACTTTTCGAGAGATGGAACGATACACATACATTTTGAAAGGAGCAGAGTAGCAAGAAGGGGAGAATGATGGTTGCAAAGAAATGGTGGTGTGGAGTTGGTGGAAGATGTGTGAGGACTATGTAAAGGGGGGATTGGTGTTCTTCCCTAGATGGTGGGATGGGACGTGATTTGTTTTAAGATTGCCAGAACAAAAAGAATCATGATCTCTGGTAAGATTTTCAAATGTTGCCTAGGATGTATTTTCACACTGAGATGGAGTGTCAGGCGGCACTAGCTTACAGAGATATCCACCTTGGTTGGAGTACGAGGAAGTAATGAATACGATACTTAATAGGTTGGGTTGATTTGACTAGGCGTACTAAGATGGAGTTTCTTTTATCAAGAGTATAGGGAGAGCTTGCGTACGACGGGGTGACCCTATTGTGTGTGCCTCAAGCATTGGGTGATAAGACAACCCGTGTACTCTTTTTTTTGTGCAGGTGAAAAGATTGATGGGACGACTCAAGTGGTGAGGGTGGGGTTCATTGTCCGGGTAATGGCACAAGTTTGGTTTGGGGATCTGCGAAGGTTGGTCAATACCCATGGCGGTTGGGGATTATAAAGAATGATTGGACTCTCAGGATTTGGGTATTTAAGATAGAGAGTGAGAGAGATAGGGTTAGAGAGAGAAAACATAAGAGAGGCGCACCATTCTTACAACGACCATCGCTCGTGGTTGGTGAGTGAGTGGGTCGGTGTCGGATCTACACGAGTGATTAAGTTTATCCGTGAGTGATTAAGAGTCCATTTGAGAACTTCACTTTTTGCATATTCTTCCCCAACTTCCACCTTGGATGCTAGCGTGGCCAATGTGTCTTAGTGTCGGTTGTTAGATCTAGGAGTGTAAACAAGTTGGAAGGCATCAAATCGGTCTGTGAGGCGATGCAAGATGGTTCGATAGGAAGCGAGCGCCGATTCTTTGAGAACAACTTGGAAGGAATCAAATCGGTTTGTGAGGAGGTGCAAGATGGTTCGATAGGAAGCGAGCACCGGTTCTTTGATGGTGTATTCCCCATTTGTTTCCTCGACCATCAACATGGAGTCTATCTTGATACAGACTGAAGTGGCTCCTGCGTCCAAGGTGGTTAGCAGTACCAGGATTAGGGCCTCATACTCGGCTTCGTTATTGGAGCAGCGGAATTCCTACTAGTAGGACAGGTTGTTTTTTGTTCCATCGGGTGTTATGAGCACGATTCTTGCCCCGCCTTTGCCTCCTATCAAGGACCCATCAAAGCTTAGGATCCACTCTTCTCCCGCAGTTGCCATCACCACCTGGAACTCATCTCCGGGTAATTCTTCAGACGAGGATTCGTAGTCCCAACTTACAAAGTGAGCGAGCAAATATGCCAAGGCTTGGCTCTTGGCACTTTGCACTGTATCTCATACTCTGCAAGTGAACGAAGCCATCTCGTGGGGTGACCGGCGAGTGAGGGTCGCGTGAGGAGATATTTGATCGGGTCACATTTGGTTACCAAGTGTATGGTGAAAGAAAGCAAGAAGTGGCAAAGCTTTTGCACAGCAAACACAATAGCTAACCAATGACGCTTGATCGGGGGTACCTTGCTTCTTCTCCCTTAACCACTCGATTGATGTAATAAACCAATTGTTCGACCTTGTCTACTTCTTGGGCTAAGAGAGCGCCAATCGATCGGGTAATGGAGGTGATGTACAGGAGGAGAGGCTCGTCTGGTTGGGGAGGGGTCATGGTGAGTGGGGAGATTAGGGCAGCTTTCACATTTTCAAATGCCCCATCATGTTCATCACTCCATTTGAATTTTGCATCTTTCTTAAGGAGAGAGCCGAAGGATTGTGTGATTTCTGCCATGGCGTGGATGAAGCGACGGAAATAAGATGAATGTCCTATGAAAGTTCTTAATTCGTCAGCATTCTTTGGTCGTGGCATTTCCTTGACGACCGTAAACTTAGCAGTCGGGGTCCACTTCGTGTCGGTGCATAACGCAACCTAAAAACTTGCCCAAAGTCATCCCGAAGGCGCATTTTAGGGAATTCATTCGAAGGCTATAGTGTCTGCAACGCTCAAACACTTTTTTCATATCCTTGAAATGGCTTTCTTAATCTTTGGATTTACTACCAAGTCGTCGATGAAACATTCAACGGACCAGTGCGTCATGTCATGAAACCGAACAACATGACTGTATAGAAAAAGTTGCCTATCGGTGTACGAAAGGCTATCTTTGGTGCGTCTTCAGAATCCATCTTGATATGGTTGTACCCGCTAAAACCATCCATGAAGGAGAACATGTGGTGGCCAATCGCTGAATCAATGAGCGTGTCCGCACTTGGGAGAGGAAACTCATCTAGACTTATTGAGATCTCGAAAATCAACACATACATGTAGTTGTCCATTCTTCTTCACCACTGGTACTATACTTGAGAGTCAGTGGGGATGCTGTTTTGCTTGGATAAATCCTGCCCCCAGTAACTTGTCGACTTCATCTTTGATTTTGAGTTCCACATTTGGTTTGTAGAATCTTATTTATTGCTTGCTTGCTCGGTCGAGCGGAAGGGAGGACGTTAAGGCAATGGAATGTCACCAATGGGTGAAGGACAAGCATTTCGTCACAAGTCCAGGCGAAATTGTCAACATAGTCCTTGATGAGATCAAGTAGAGCCTCCTTACACGCGGGTGTCATGTCCTTACATATGAAGATTGGCCCAAACAGGTGCCTCCTGGATCCAAGTTAACCTTTTCTAATTCCTATTTTTGTGGCCTGGGTCCATCTTAGATGCATTATTGGGTTGGCTTTGCCTCCGGGACTTCGATTGAGAAGTTTACTTGGATAACAAAGGTAACTCTTGTGGTTGTTTTCTTCGCTTCTTCTTTGCCCTCTTGACTCTGATTTGAGGTAGCTTGGTGACCAATGTAGAAAAGGTCATGCCAACTTGCTCGAATGCTTATGGTTGGGGGTCCTCCCCCATTTGGGAAGGGGTGACCCCAAAAACCGTCATAACTTGTAGATAACCTTTCTGTCCGGGCGTTTGTACCGGACGACTTGTGGAGTCATCGACTTGTTTGTCGTGGCAGTCTCTGCTTCCTTTCTCTTTGAGGGGAGAGTAACTGTCGGCTCTTGTTCATCTTGAACATTCTACCATCTAGGGATTTGTATCCCACGTGGGGAAGGGGGTTTTTCATGGTTACAAGAGTCATAGAACAAGCTTTGACAAAATGTGATTCTTTTACTCGAAACAGTTTTGGGGATCCCACTATGGTAACAACCTTCTAGGTGTAAATGAACCTTGCGCATTGGCAGTAGGTGGAGGGGATGGGCCAATACCAATGGAGCCACGTTCTTCCGAGTAGGATGTGATAGGGGGTTCAGCATCGATGATGTGGAACTTTGTCGATGAACGAATAGGTGGTACACGTGTTGATGGCACGCATGTGTGCTGCTATTTTCACTTTTCTTTGTTGTGGAGGGGGAGTGGGTCTTTTAACACGTCTTCTGAACGAGGGAGTTCGAGAGTCTCCTTTTGCATCATATTGCGAACTAGACTCCGGAGAGCACAACACTCCTTGCTTGGGTGCCAAAGTGAGTGGTGGTAAATGCAGAAATTGGGTCTTGACAGGTCTCTTCTTGAAAGTGGCTTTGTGACCTTTGGGAGGAAGACCTTACCATCCGCCACCAACGTGTCTAGGAAAGCCTTTGCCTCTTCAACATTCAAAGGGAGCGGCGGTGGGGGTTCGTCAAACGTCCTCTTTGTCTATCAGCTATTACCAAGAGATCCTTCTACTGCATAGGCTATCGCGCTTCTCCTTGGCAACTGTCTCCACGAATTGTATTATGGTAGAGGTGGAGGTGCCCGTGAAGTCGGCTGAACAGTTTCGTTAAGATTTC
The DNA here is from genome assembly GCA_030159135.1 of Actinidia polygama. Taxonomy (NCBI): domain Eukaryota; kingdom Viridiplantae; phylum Streptophyta; class Magnoliopsida; order Ericales; family Actinidiaceae; genus Actinidia; species Actinidia polygama. Next base: position 14,609,523 of record BRYF01000010.1, read on the forward strand.
GCGATGCAATGCAGAGTCCATAAAAGTCATCAAATGTATCATTAACTAAATGGACTTTGTACTCGGATTGTGTCGCTTTGATGCTGGCTTTCCCCAACGGGGTCTTGGACATTCACAACCTTTTCGCAAAAACGTTTAACATAGTCTAGGATGTCTTCAGTACTCCTTTGAGTGACCATTATAAGTTGTAGGGTGCTGAGGCATTCTTCCATGTAGAAGAACTTGTCGTGAAACTTCTTGACAAGGTCTTCCCAAGAAGGGACAGAGCCGATGGGAGATTAGCATACTATGCTTGATCATAGAAGGACCTAGAGAACTCCCTTAAGCACAGGTGCTGATCGCGCATGTAGGCCCCTAGAATATCTAGGAAGCAAGCAAGGCATTGCCTCTTTTCCAATCAAAACATTTGAACTTTGGGACCACATACTCTTTGGTGTAAGGCATGTTGGCGATTTCCAATGGGTAAGAAGGGCACAAG
>BRYF01000010.1:14620000-14625000 GCA_030159135.1 Actinidia polygama
GCAATGAAAAGTTGATTGTATTAAAAAATAACACGATACACTATTTGAGCGAATTTGTGAAATGCTAATTATTAGAGATATTTTAGGATATGTTTTCTAATGTATTTTAGGATACGCTTCTGAATGAATTTTCTCTTTGTACTAGTATTGACTATAATTGATTTAGTAGAATTTTTTTATTTTTTTATTTCTTTTTGTGTTCTCCTTAGCTTATATAACTAGGAGTAACTCCATTGGAATAATATTCACTCAATTTTTTGCATATTATTTTTCTATTTAGTATCAAAGCCATAAATTCTAAACCATAGCCACGACTCCCAATAATACTAAACTCTAGCCACCAACCACCTTTCACTACAACCACACCCTCTAGGCCACTCCAGTGACCCTCTCATTCATCTAGCCTACCGTAGGCAACTTCCTCTAGACTTTGTCGAACCCTTCAGGGCACTTCGACAACCTTTTTTGCCCTTTCGACAACCTCTCCTGGTGTAGAAGAGCTTTTGTGACAGCCTCAGTTTTGTCGTCTGCCCCTGTGTGCCCCATTGCATTCTTGTGATGAGTTAATGTCTTTTAGACCCTTTTTCTGTTAAGTTTATCTGATTATCGGTGCTTCTTCGGTAACCCTTTTCTGCCAAGCTTTATTCGACAGCCTTGTTTCTCTTTTCTGATAAAATATGACTTCCTTGGATATCCCAACTCCTTTAGATAAGGTAGAACCAACCTTCGCAGTGGTTACTCCTCGTCCGTATTTCGATCTCTCTCAAAATGTTACTGCTCATTGATTTACAAGTATATTATTGAATGACAAGAATTTGGCAACTTGGTCTTGCTCATTTTGCCTTTTCGTTGGTGGAAAATGAAAGACCGTCTGGTTTCTAGGTTGAGAAAAAGTCAGCTACTGCTGATCTTAAGTTTTTATAATAGGATATTGAGAATTATACCATATTGCATTGGCTTTTTAATTATATGGAAAAATAGATTTACCACAAATTTTTATACCATGATACCGTACATGTGTTATCAATTCTTTTGGCTCAGATGTATGCACACAAGGATAATGACTCTTAAATTTTTGAACTTCATCGGGAGATTGTTCGTGCCTCCTAGGCAACCTTGGGTGTTTCGGTTGCTGATTTTTTTGGCTATCTTCAGTCACGATGGGAGGAGTTGGCTCAATATGAGCCTCTTAGTGAATTTTTGGTTAAGACTGCTTCTCTTGTTGCCAAGCGACTCAATCGACAACACACTAATCAAATTTTGATGGTTTTAAAACCTGAGTTTGATTCCCTTCGAATCTAGATTTTAAACTCATCTCTCATGCCCTCTCTTTATGAGGCCTTCGCTTTGATTGTTGGCAATGAGCCTCGTCGACAATTGATTCATCCACCTCATACAGTCATATTTGAGTTGGTCCCTGATTAGATGGTCTTTTTTGCCACCTGGTTCTCGTCCTGGTAATAGACATATTTATTCTCATTGTGGGACTTCTGGACATGCTAAGGACTGATTTTTTAAGCTTTATCTTGAGTTCCGAGAGAAATATTCTCGTAGCCAAGGGAAAGCTATCTCTATTGCCGAGACTGCTCCTAGCTATGCTACTCCGGACTTCACTCAGCTTTAGTCTTAGATCAATCAACTCCAGACTTAGTTGGCCTCTTTATCTTTTCAACTACAATCTCACACTGGTACCCCCACTTCCTCAACCCGCACACTGCTACACTTGCTACTGCTTTCCATGTTCGGTCTAGTCGTCCTACTTGGGTTTCGAATTCTAGAGCTAATGATCACATGACTAGTGAGTTAACTTTGTTTTTTCTCTTGTCACTCCATATAATCAAACTGTGTGTCTTGCCGATAAGTCCACCACCCAAATTCGTAGTAAGGGCATTATCCATTTATCCCCACATATTACTCTATCGTTTGTTCTACATGTCCCTAACTTTTCTATTAATCTTCTCTTAGTTAGTAGCTTGAAAAAAAATCTTAACTGTGATATTATATTCTTACCTAACTGTTGCCTTTACAAGATCGGACTTCGAAGAAATTTTTTGGTAAGGAATATAAGCATGATGGATTGTATTACTTTAGGAATCCTCCAAGGAAATTAGGATTGTTTTTTAATATTCAGGCGTCTGTTTTATCTAACTTTGAGTATTTATGTTTTCATCTAGAACTTTAAATTTGTGGCCCGTTTAGGCCATGTCAATTTTCAATACATTTATTTACTTTTTTTCCTTATTGAGTAATGCATGTAAGACATTTTAATTTTATTGCGAGATTTGTGAACTTTCTAAGCACACTCGTTCTATCTATATTCCCCGTATGCATCATTGTGATAATGCTTTCTTTCTTGTTCATTCTGATGTGTGGGTCCATCCCATTCTAACGTGTGGGTCCATCCCCTGTTACTGCCATATCTAGTCATCACTATTATGTCACAATGGGCCATTAGTAATCCACAATCGTTTATATACAAATTAGAGCGCTATGTTTCTCAAATTTACATTAGTATTTAAATGTTTATTTATACAATGTCTCGTAACAAATTTAATACAAAATTATCAAAAGTCTTTAAATCTTTTATCCAACTCATCTCGTACTACCCGATTTTCACGTCCACTTGAAAAAATCATTTTAAGCAAGAAAATATACAATATGACCGGAATATCCTCAATTCAATAATGGCTCAATGACAATCTAAAAAAGCTCAATGAATCATCAAATCATGAAAGACCTCATACTCGGTCTTTCCTGGTACATCATTGGTGGTCGGCCTCACCCACCTAACCTAGCTCTTTGGCTTTTTCAAGCTATTGGCGGGTCCATTTAGTTAACGTACCAATAAATACCATAGCATTTTAGCCATTATACAAGAAAATTATACATATCATGATTCCAATAAAATTCATGAATTTCAATATATAACACACATGCTCAGGAGGAATACAAAGTCAGATATTTAAAAAAACTACTCCGGAGTTTAGAAAACATATTGTATACATCTTGCTTATCTCAAATAAGAATCGGAATCATTAGATATGCTGATCTGTCAACCATAAGTAACTAATTTTGCTTCCTCATGAGGTGTATCTAAGATGAAGCAAAAGAATAAGCAGGAAAAAACCGAACACTTCGAGAAAGAATAGGATAAATAATGGTGTTTTTGCGCATTATGTCCAAAATTCAATTTTAAAACTTATTTCATAAAAATATTCAAAAATTACTTTAATCTTAGATAAATGGGGGGGATCATGAATGCATATATAAAAAAAATATTAAAAATTATTATTGGGAGTCGAGATATTACATTCTCCCAGCTTATAAAAATTTTGTCCTCGAAATTTGAAAAGTCTTATTTTATGTCAATAACAAATATTTTTAAAAGAAAATACACGCTTTCACTACGCACTCTGATACTAAAAAAGATATACTCTGATATACAAAAAAATAATAATATATACTCTAATGCCCAATTTTTTAATTTTTTTCTCGACCGGTTCAGACGAAGTCCGACTAGTCGAAGCATATCAGAACCCCTTTTTTTATCTGAACCGATTTAGAAAAAGTTTGACCAGTCCAAAATGATCAAAAATCATATTTTGGGTAGTCTAGCTTCAAATTTAGGAAATATATACCTAAAAATTGTACTACCCTCACGATCTCATGTAAGATCTAAAGCCTAAGCTATGATATCATTCTGTAATGACTCATCCCATTATTCTCTATCATAATAGGCTATTAATAATCATCAATTATTTATATACAAATCAGAGCGCTATTTTCCTCAAATTTATATTAGTCTTTAAATGTTTATTTATAATGTAACACCCCGCATCCATAAATCCCATTAATTACGTATATTATGACGTGTATAATAATTAAAGGGAGTCATATAAGTTTAAGGGTCTAAATGAACTAATTTAGGTTAGCCAATATTCAAAAGCCCTAAACTTATAAATTCTGCCCAGGATCCTTCTTAGCGTTCGAACGCCAGGATGAGCGTTCGAACGGTCGAGTATTTTGCCTAGGCGTTCGAACGCCCATTGACAGCACATTTGGAGCGTTCGAACGATAAGGCCAAAAACTCAAATTTCAAGTCTCGCATGTTTCGAACTGTAAGCAAGAGGGTTCGAACGCCATGGCCCAGAATCCTTCTAAGCGTTCGAACGCCAAAAAGGAGCGTTCGAACGCCCATAGTAGAAACAGGAAAATGAAAAAGGGAACACGAACTTAAAATGGGGAAAACCACATGGGATCATTTCCCAACTCAGCCTTACAACCACACATATATACATTTACTCCTTTTCCTTCCTTCACTTCCAATACACACACACACACGTATACGGAGAGAGAGAGAGAAAAGAGAAGAAAGAAGAGGAAGAAAAGAGAGAGATTGGGGCTTGAGGGAGGAGCTCAACTCAAGCTAGGAAGCCATTTTTGTAAGCTCAAGGAAGCATTGAGAAAGGTATAAACACATAACCCATGCATTTGAACATATATGTATACTTAGGTTTTTAGTTATTTTGAAACTAGATCTACTAAGTTAGGTTTCGAATTTAAGGCCCATTTTAAGGTATGATAGTGTCCTTGAGTGGTGTATTGTACCCTCAAAATATTGGAAAGATTCAAGTTAGCTGATAGTGAATTGGTAGAAAATTCAAGAACCAGCCACTGTTCATGTCATTGGACGCAGGGAGCGTTCGAACGCCCAAGAACAGCGTTCGAACGGCCAAGCGTTCGAACGGCCAAGCGTTCGAACGCCACTGGTAGAGCACTTTTGAGCGTTCGAACGCCAAGACCATTTTTAGGCAGAATTGGCCTTTTTCCTTAAGACTTAGTAAATTCAACCATAACATGTTAAACCTTTTAACTACCTTTTGAGAACTTAGGGTACATGTTTAAGATGGTTAGACCTAGAACGAAGGCAATTAAGTCAAGTCGAGGATTTTTATCAATTTGATTTGTAACACTAGCCTTATTGAACATAGTAATGACGT
>BRYF01000010.1:14642500-14645000 GCA_030159135.1 Actinidia polygama
ATGTGGCTGGAGTCAACAATCTCCTCCTCTAGTCCAATAGAAGGTAATCCGATATCTTCAAGCTATCATCCATCTTGACAGTTTTTGATCTAGCTCCCCCATAAGATCTGCAAGATAGCATCTAAGAGATCTTGTCCTCATCAATAGGCTACTTCACTTCCCACCAAAGTGTATGCACCTCCACACCGAAATGCCCGCACCTTCTCACCGAGGTGCGCCCCATACCCACTCACCGAGGTGCACTACAAAGTACATCACTTTATGATTTGTTGTGACTCCATCTCTCGTCTCTTATGCACACAACTGGAGAGATCACCGCCACTAATCAAATCGAGAGCGAAAGAGACTCATTTCGGTGACGTCATACTCGTCATTGTACAACTCTTCAAAATCAATTTTATCTCCTTATGTATACATCTAGCACTGTTTGCACCACTCGTGTCTGGCCAGACTTATGTATACATCTCAAAGCATCTCCTTGCGCTCTTGTACTACTACGGATCCTCTAGATACCCTTGTGCTTGCTTCGTGTATCTTTGTACAACTATTGCTTTCCCTTATCTATTCTTTTTGCTAATACCATTAGACCCATTTCTGATAGTAGCTCCCCTTATCTGGACACTCTCCTCCAGTCGGAATAGCCCTTTAGTCTTCCTTTCTAGCAATATTTTCTTATTTTTCTTAGAAAATCTCAAAGTTCTTCCACTAGCTGCAAGGCTGCAACTCTTCGAATATAGCATCCCAATGGAAATCAAAAATTTTCGTAGACTAGGAACATGCCTTACCTCAGTCAATGTCTGAGACCACTAGTTTGCCATGCTGAATCAGACTGATCATTTGCCAACAACTCCGCTCGGTGTATTGTTCGTCATCCATACATGTCTACCATCACATGCTGCATATGTAGAGAACTTCTCTCTTTCTCCGCACAAGTGGTAAGCACTACCTGAATACAATATCCAATCTAATTTTTCATCTTTCGATGTTGCTAGGAGAACATCGCTCTTAGCTGCAGTCATCACCACTGCTGATATTGTTTCTAAAGGCTGATTTTGTGCTTTATACCTTAAATAATTCCTTTTGATATATTTCTCCTGGTAATAGTAAAAGCATGTAAAAGTGAGACCTCTCGACTGTGACCTCAGTCGTCCTCTAGTACCCCTTTGATGACCTATTTCCTGACCTTGACCTCGACCTCTTTTCTTGCTTCCCTTTCAAACTAAGATTTGTGACTCATCATTATCCGCCGTACCCATCTCTCTCCTCTATGCTTTTTCATTGAATAGGGCATCTTTGACCATACTCATAGTCAACTTCTCATTCGGCGCTGAATTGCTGAGAGAAACCACCAATGTCTCTTAATTTTCTGGCAAAGAACTCAAAAGCAGTAGGGCTTTCGTCTCATCCTCAAACTGTAGTTCAACACTAGTCAATTGATTGCTCAAAATCTGGAACTCACTCGTATGTTCCATCACTGTAGCCCATTTCTGAAGTTTCAAATTCACAAGCTTACTCATTAATAAGACTTTGGTCTGAGATGTCTTCACTCGGTACATCTCTTCCAACTTGGTCCACAACTCATAAGCACTTGTCTCCTGTGCTACATAATGGAACACCTCGTGTCCAATCCATTGTCTGATTTGCCCAATTGCTTTTCGGTTCATCTTCTTCCATTCATTATCCTCCGTCGCTTCAGGTCTGTCTCCCTTATTCTCCAAGGGTTTGTACAAATTATTGTAGAATATGATATCCTCCATCATTGGTTTTCACAATGCGTAATTCGTGATTAAAAACATGATCATAGCCCCCAAATTATTCTCCGCCATCTTACTTCTCTCAAATAGAAGCAAAATATCCAAAAAACAACCTCGAGGATGAATCCAGAATTCTAAGAAACCTTAGAAAGGGCTAAATTGTCAAAATTAAAAACTTATGAGACTAAACTGTCAAAATCAAAAACTTCTAGGACCAAATTGAAAAATCAAAAACTCCAAGGATCAAAATATAATTTTTAAAAACTTCAGGGACTAAAATATAATTATAAGAAACTTTAAGGACCAAATTATAATTTTCAAAAACTATAGGGACCTGAAGTGTAATTACCACAACTTAGGAATATTCCCAGAATATTTCTTCTCGGTGGCTCTGTTGCTCGGTTAACGTGGTCAACGACTCATCTGGTCAACAGACAACTTGGTCAACAATGGGCTAAAATTTCTAGCGGTGTGGGGGGGTGCGTCCTGTGTCCGTTTGGCTCCGATTTTATATCAACGGACTTATATTGAAGAGAGAAATCCAGTGATATGCTTAAAATCCAATTCCGAGCAACTTTGAATATGAACAATATGGAAAATATTCTCCATTCTTCGCAAAAATTGCTATGGTGACTCCAACCTCGCTCTGATACTAATTGTTGTGCTCAAAAAACGAATCACCAATTGTTGGGTAAAATACAAGTTATCATTTACTATCCAGATCAACCACACATAAGGCAATAAAA
>BRYF01000010.1:14672500-14675000 GCA_030159135.1 Actinidia polygama
GTCGCTTGAGTGAGGAGGGAGGGTATGGTAGTCAAGTCACTCGGTGGTGGTCGATTCAAGTTACATTGTATGGGCCCGGGGACCATTTGACGTTTCACGGGTGCCCAGCCTTTGGTCAAGCGACTCGTGGTAGTCAATTCACCCCAATTTGGGCTCACAAAAAATACACCCCTTATCGTACTTTTATAAATTCTCCCTTTAGATTTGTATAAATTTCATATATAGGTGGTGTATTTAAAAATTTGATATCATACTAAAAATAATAGGGTAATATTTTGCATACACTTTTTTTTCCCTTCTAATTGTACTTGTTTTTATTTTCATTATTAAGACTTCGTTTGGATACATATATTTCAACTATATGTATTTGAAATTCATAGATTTCAAATACCTAAGGTTTTCAAATTTCTATAAATTTTCAATCCTCCATTAGAAAATATCTTTTTTAAAAAGATTTAATTACATGAACTTTAATTAACATTATTTTGGATAGAGACGGGAGATAGAGATAGAGGAGAGAGACGTGTTAATTTGCCAAATAACACTTATTTTAAAATTATTTAAAATTATTTTATTTTGCTTTTAAAATTCTATGCTGTTAAAATATTTTTGCAAAAGTTATTTTTAAAAATATAAATACAAAGTTATTTGAGTAATTTTACCTAATAAAAATAAAAAGTAGTGTGTAAAAATCGCTATCCTAAAATATTATAATTCTAAAGTGTAGTTTCCAACCCATAATACCTATCATAATATTTTATTAAATGCGAAAAGTATATGGACCCATTAATTTTATGAGTTAAGATCCTCTAATTTAATAATAACTATTTTATGGATATTTCACCATTGGATTGGATTTTCAAATAAAAAATAAAAAAATAATTATTTGTTGTTTTGAAATGTAAATTGTTTTTTTTTATTTTTTTTCCCACCATCACCGCCTCAAACGCTCAGAACAGTGAAATTATATTGTTTGTTATTTTAAATAGTAAAATTATTTTTTTAAATAATTTTACAGTTTTCAACAACCACTGCCACTGTCCACAACAATGAAATTGTATTATTTACTTTTTTAAACAATAAAATTATTCTTTAATTATTATTTTTACTCTTTTCCGCCACTGCCGTCACCGTCACAGCCAAAAACAATTAAAATTCTATTATTTGTTATTTTGTATATTAGTCACTATTAGAAACAGTGAAGTTTCACTTTCCAAACAGTAAAAATTTACTATTCTAACACAATTAATTTCACTGTTTCAGGGAGTCGCCGATGATATGGTTGAAAAAGTTGTCAGCTGGTCGCCTAAAGTCGCTAGTCGACCTTTAGCCAATGGTAGTAGTATAAGTGACACTAGGGTATAGAAATAAATTGGGGAAGTGTCAAAAGTAATAGGGGGTGTAAAAACAATTTTTTTGGGAATGTAAAAAATAACAGGTATTTTTGTCTATTGGGCTAAATAGAATTTTGGCTTTAAAATTATTTTAGATTGACTAATTAAACTAAAAAAGTATTCTCATAAAGCTATGGCCAAAAGTCCTTTAAAAAAATAAGACAACAACACTCAAGTTTTGTCTAAATACACTCCATCTTTTGAATTTATTATCCAAAATTACCAAATAGTGCTTCACTTAAACTTTTATGATATACTTTTGCACAAAATATAACATTTTTTTTTTGCAACCTAGTATAGGAAAGTAAATCATTTTCCTAAAACTCATATCTAAAGTATTATTGATCATTGTTATGAGAATAAGCACTTTCAAATATACGAGCAAAGTTTTGTATTATAAATATTGATTAGTTTTGCCACTAATGTAAGTGGTTGGGGAATATAAGAGATGTCCAAGTTTTTAAGTCCCAATAATGACTAAAAAGTTAATAGACAAATCACCTTTTAAATCTGATTATTTAAAAGTAAAGTTAAAAAAATATTAAAATAAAACTTCTCAAAATTATTTTTTTCCAACCTTTTAAGTTATTTTTGACTCACAGACAGATAATAAAATCCACGACAAACACTCTCAAACAAATTCTAAGAAAAAACTAGAAGTGACAGACACCGTCTTTGTTTACAAATTGATATTGATCGGGTTTAATTGTTTCTATTATTTGGTTTTAGGTAACTGTTTTTTCAAATTCTAAGATTTTATTGTTACAAGACTTATTATTTTGCAAAAAAAAAAAAAAATTGTAAAATGGTTCACTTGCATAGCATTTTTTTTTTAATTTTGTGTTGGTAATTCATGTATAGGGTTATTTTTCTCACCCTTTGTATCGCTTTTAACTCCTTATCTAAAAATAAATCAGATTGACTTTTTTAACTATTTAAGTTTACCTATTTGCCAACTCGAGAGTATGAAATATCCAATATAACTCTCATCTAATAGCCAACAAGACCAAAATTATATGCTGCACAAGCGCAACATATAGAGCCTTGATTTATTTTCCTAAAAAAATAAATATATTTTGGCCATAGGGACTTTAACGTAGCACACG
>BRYF01000010.1:14755000-14757500 GCA_030159135.1 Actinidia polygama
CTTTCAAATGGGTTTGGATCCTCTCCCCATATTCTCCCTCTCAAGTTCTTGGGGGTTCTTTTAACCAGAATTTGACACTCATTAATGAGAATATCCAACAGCTCATAGAGATTTCCTTCCAACTTATACATTTGAACTGCCAAACAAATTTAATTAATGGACAATTTTTATTATTTTCATCTCAGCTACGTCACCAATGAAAACACACACACAAAAAAAAATTGAATGAAAAATAAGTGGTCCTTTTCTTATTATTTTTTTAATACTTTTGGGTACGTACAAAACAAAAGATAAGTTAGGCATATATTGTCTTCCTAAGCTAAATAATAAAGTTTCAAAAAGAAAATTAAAATATAAATTTAGATTAAAATTAATTAAATAATTAAATACTATAAAATGTTTTAAATATTATAATCACTCACCCGCGCATAGCACGGTTCAATACTGGTTATGTTAGTAATGTTGTGTACATGGGCTTATTTACAAACTCCAAGCCACAATGATTTCTATATATGATTTGTTTGCCATCAAGCCTAGCTAATAATATGGTTCCTTGAACAAAATGGCATAAATGATGCAACAAATTGCGAAGACAATAATGACAACATCAAAGGTAAGAGCAGTCATAGCCTGATCACTGAGCTTCATGTTCCTCCCACCAAGCCTATCCACCATGTCTGGCACAGACTCCCAGTTTTCCACCTCCTGCATGTGTGGGTCCTTCAGATTCACTCTCATCTTCTCGGCCTCGCGGCTGGCCGCCTCCTGCGCCAGCGTCCAGTCGTAGAACCTACGCCTCTCTTCGTTGCTCAACACGTCGTAAATCTCTCTCAGCTGCATGAACTTGTCTGATGCTGCTTTCAGGGGAAGTGAGGTTGTGTCTGGATGGTACTCTTTGGATAGGCGTCGGTATGCTGCTTTGATCTCTTCCATATCTGCATCTGCTGATACTCCTAAGAACCTGCATGCTCAGTCCCAAATATAGTTAATTTAGTTTTAATGGTCTGTTTATGGTCTGTTTAAGGTATGGGTGCAAGAAAAATAGAAAAAAACAAACCGACTGAAAATTTTTGTTTGGTTTTAAAATTTAGAAAACTGAATTTTTCTAGTTCGGTTCGTTTTTATAGTTTTCAAAACCATTTAAAGCGAATCGAACCAAAATTTGCAGTAGGTGTTAAGTTTTTAATTCTTAATCTTAAATATTTGAACCTCTATTTGTATTCCGTTAACGATTAGTAATATTTTTTGATGATTTTCTGCTGGGATTTGCAATCTATAATTTATTTATTGAGGGCCCCCAAAATAATGGCCATGACCCAATGTCAAATATAGCTAATCTCATGTTTTTTGTGGTGATCTAGTAGTTTAATTCTGGGGACCAGAACTATTGTCCAAAACAAATAAACCAAAAACTAAACCAAAATTATTCAAACCTAATTGTTCTGTTTTTTACCCCATTTGGTGTTTACACTCCTAGTTTAAGGGAGATGATCTCCAATTGCACTACTATAGTTATTTGTTTTTTTGGGTAACTTGGTATCCAATTCAAAAGATCAACTAATCCGAGGGACTAATCACATCATACACTAGCAGAGACCCAATTATAGCCGGAGTCCCAAGAGCTGCTAGTAAGTAGATTTGAACATGTGGCCTTTGGAGATAAGCTTCTTAATCGTGGTCAAACTTTCACTCGGCCAACCCTTTGGGTTATAGTAAGAGAATTATCAATGCTAAAATACCATATCTTCCAAGGTATTGTATGTAATCTCTCTGACAATTGTTACATTCAAAAGTTAGACATGCAATCCCTATCAAATTCTTAATCCAATTTCTGTCTAATTCGTCTAATTAAACAGACCCAATGAAATGGTAAATGGATAACTGCCGACTGCCCATGCCACCTCGTGGTGTTGCCCGCATGATATTGGGCCACCGAGGCTCTAACGGTATGATAGCCTATCTGATCAGACCACTTTGTATCACAATTTATTCTCAAAATTATATTTTTCGTCATTATCTGATCTACTAAACAATACGTAAAAAATAAAATTTTGATTACATTATTCTACCCTCGGTGGGCACAAATCATACAGGCAGCACCATATGCCCCATACTCGCAAGGCATCTGCCTGCACTGTATGTAAGAGATCAGAGAGAGAGAGAGACTAACTGATAATGAGAATCAGACGAACTGTTAAGCAAATCAGAAAACTTTTCACCCATGAATCTATTCTTCTGGTCCTCTTTTGCTTGAAACTGGCCTTCTTGTGCTGTCTGTGAGTTGCTTCTTCCTCCAATCCACCCCTCCTGTTCATTCTCCCAATGAATTCTGGTATCAACTCCCGGCGGCGGCCGACGAGGCCGCTCCTCCTCCGCGGAAAAAAACTCTAAATCTGCTGCTATGCCTCGATATTTTTGTTATTGTTCTTCTTGTTTGGCCTCCTATCCTTATAAAGACCCAATATTTATTCTCTTTGTGTCTGCCGGCACGGTTCCGGGA
>BRYF01000010.1:14770000-14772500 GCA_030159135.1 Actinidia polygama
TTCCCTTTTTATTTTTATTTTTCTGCTATTAGCATTCAAACTCTCTTCTTAGCGTTCGAACGCTAAGAACAAAATTGATCCTAGGGAGTTCGAACACCCTGAAGACTCAAAATTGGCCGGAATCTGTTACAAGTTTTGGCATTCGAACGCTAAGAAAAAAACTTGAAATGGAGATACTGAGAGCATGAAATCTGCCACAGGCGGGTAGCGTTCGAACACTCTCATTAGCATTCGAATGGTAAGAAGGATTCTAGGTTTAGCGTTCGAACGTTCTTTCTAGCGTTCGAATGCTAAGAAGAAAACTGGGCAGAATGAAACTTAAGTTTTAAAGATGCTTAACTTAGATTTTATTTCTCTAACTTAATACTTATCCTCATTAATTGGCATACGGATCATAATTTATGTATTTAACGAATTTAACAGATCTGGGGTGTTACAGATACAGTCGTTGGTGCGGCTGCAACAAGTTATGTGATGAATGGAAGTGATTATGAAATGAAGAACACCGGGACAATCAATAAGGAATGATAAAAGAGAACTATTTCACTCAAGATTTAATAATCAAAACCCAAAACTAATCAGCTCAAGGCGTTACATATATGGGTATTGATAGCGGTAAAAATCCTAATTCTATTAAGAAAAAAACTAAGAAAATGAAATTGCGTGTTAATCAAGTATAAAATCAAGAAATTATAAAAAAATTAATCACCAATAATAGAAATAGTTAAGTTAAAATTCCAATGCCGCGAAAGTGCCATAAATTACCGTGTCTTCATCAAACAGTCAAATCCTTTCATAGGTGCAACCAATCAGCCCTAGATCTCTCTCCGTAGTTTTCAATCTGAAGTGGTCCTAACTCCTGTACCGAAGAAGATGATGATTTCAGGAAACCAATACAGGCCATACATTCATGAAAAATATCTGATGTACATTTATTTATGCATGGCATTTACAAATAGTTATCTCGAAATCGTATTTAAGAGAAAAAAACTCATTTTTTTTTATGAAAACTAAACTTTTATCGAATGTTAGAAATATTCCAAACCGTTCCTTGATCTTGGTTAAGAGATTGTTGAATCTTTGCCTTGGAATAGAAAAAAACGAATTGATATTAGTGCGATCTGATCCATTATTAGAGATAAATTCTGAACTCAAATGGATCATTTCTTTTTTCATTATACAAAACAAAGTATTTCACTAAGTCAAGTACAAGTGTCCCTTAACTACATATGTACCTAATCGTATATGTATTCATTACCATTATATATAACATTACAATAAAATAAAGGAGGTTTTTTAATGTACTCTATGGTGTGGGTCTTTAGTAGGTCTATTGATAGAGATTAATCGTTTTTTTAAGATGTGTTGACATTTTCCTTTTCTTTAATTCTAGTTATTTTTACGTGAAGGAATGAAGAAGATTAGAGATACAATCAAATACATATGTGACTAATCCCTCTTTTCTCTTTTTTCCCTTTTTACAACCATCAATGATTCCTGAACCAGCAGATCCATTTGCAACCACTTCGAAAATATTTCCTAAATGGTACTTCTTTCCTGTTTCAAATACTTCAAACAGTACCCAATAAATTATTGGATGTTCTTGTTGTGCCCAAAACGAGTTACCAGTCACACTGCCAACTTCAAATACCACACAAGACAAGATTTACGTGGTTCGGCCAACAATGCCTACGTCCACGGAGAGGAACCAATAATCCATTAATCACATAATGAACTACAATGAGTACAATAGGGAGGAGCTCATCTCCACTCACCTCTCAGCACTCTCTCATCTCTCACCATCTCTCTGTCTTGCTCTCACAGCCCTCTCTCTGTACTCTCTGTGCTCTCACTAGCACCATAGCACTCCCCACAAACACATACACCCCTCTCTGCTCTCTCACAGAGCAATTCCCCCAGCTCCTCTCTGCACACAGCAACAAGCTGTGTGCCCACGGTAATCCCCTCTGGACTACATCTTGCCACACCTCTCTTTACTTTCTCTGCTCTCAGATAGCAGTTTATATAGAGGAGGAGAAGGGGTGATGAGCTCAGCCATGAGCTCATCCAAGCCATCACTCTTGACAATTGGGGAAGGCGGTGCAGCCTTCATTGAAGTCTCTGTTCATATTGGACTTGGGCTTGGGCTTGGGCTTGGGCTTGGGCTATTGGGCTTGGACCCAATAGTGTTTCACTATTCATCTGGGCTGGGCTTCCTTCTTAATGGGCTGAATCCAACAGTTCTTTTAATGGTTTTAGTACCTATTAACAATACCTTTTTAAGAGAATGTTGATTGGTATGGCCGTGGCCCTTCGGTTGGGTAGTCGCACAACATTACCTATTAATAAATCCCTAAGAAAAAAAGATGTTATCCAAACGCATTTCAAGTAATTGTAATAAAATATTACCTGTTGACCCCTTGCCTTTTCCGGTGATACGAACATATTTAAGTAATTGTCGTCATGTAAGACCATATTAAAAACGTATTTTTTGTTTTTC
>BRYF01000010.1:14847500-14855000 GCA_030159135.1 Actinidia polygama
AAAGTGTAAGGGGACAAATCATACAATGACGTATAACCTGGCCTTATTAGGGCAGGGCTTCTGCTAAGCTATCGCTACTAAGTAAACTCGGTGGTCTTCCTAAGTCGTAGCTCAGTGCAGGGACTATTGAACACTGGCGTTGCTAGGGTGGAGGTCTCCGTTAGGCTATCGCTACAAACCAAGCTCGGAGGCCCTTTGCCCTGGATCTCTGTGCAATTATTGCCAAAGACAAATGCCGTCTGAGTTAGGGCCGTCGTTACTCCCAAGTTGTCGATGTTCAGCAAGTTTGGAACAATAACCGCGCTAGAAGCTTGGACGAGGGGCAACGGCCGACTGCGATCTCAAGGGATGTCAGGGGACAGAATGTGGCTTGCACGTCAGAGTTCCTTCTGACAGCCCACACACACAGATGGAGATGTCGGCAGTTGATGATGAGCTACTAGCCAAGCCATAGGAGTATGGCTGTGTCAGCTGCCTGCTTACTGACACAGCAGTCGGGCGTACAAGTACGCGCCAAGCTGCAGTCTGTCGAGTGACAAGACAGTTGGCGTGTCAAGCCATGCGCCTGAGCTAGGCAATAAAAGGAGAGCTGTTGTTCCCACAAAGGTACACGCAATCTTGCTACTGATCCATACATACATTTTATCTCTCTACGATTTTCGGACGTCTAACTTGACCGTCGGAGGACCGTTTTTCAAAAACAGCTCCGGCGGCCGGTCTCACTATTTCGGTGATTGCAACTAAAGCATCGCTGGTTGGAGCATGACAGGTTGAAGCTACCTACGCAGCCGTATAACCACCGTGAGTGTCTATTCTCGATTTTCTTCCTCTCTTCCTTCAAACATAAAAACCCCACAGGAAGTTTCTTAGCGATTGAATTTCTTGGAGGATACTTTTAAAGTCTTAGACGCTATCGTCCTTGGATTTCGGTGATCGTCATTGAAACACGTGACTAATGTTGCGAGAAAAGGATTATTCTTGAATTGTCGCTGGTGTACTTTTTTTTGATCGAAAGTCTCTTGGGGATTGAATGTCTTGGAAGATACTTTTAAAGTGCCTTCAGGGGGCAGTGGGAGGAGATTTAATGAATGATCTTTTTTCTTGAAAAGTGTTTTCTTGGGAATGCTTGGCTTTTGTTCCCAAAAAATGGAATTCCCAACAATTGGAGAGGAGTGCTAGGTCCAAACAATGGGGAATCATCGTCTGAAGATGATGATCCTACAGAGGGATTTGGGGAGAGAGAAGTCAAGGAAACGTCTGGATTGACTCACTTGGAGCAATTTGGGCACGGCCATTGAAAGGCACGGCGGAATAAGGCATATTAGAGAGAGAGAGAGAGAGAGAGAGAGAGAGAGAGAATTTGCTTGTGTTGTATTAATTACACTTTTTCTTTGATCTTGTATCTTGTATATACAGGGATATAGTTTCCATTCTACATGGGTAAATTGAAAGGAAAATATAGAGAGAACAACATGCAAAATAAATGTGGCTCTGTTATATAAACAGTGAAGAGGTACATTTTGTAGTGATGATAGTGGGCAGGTTCGGTATAGGATTGCTCTTTCTTGATTCTGTTTATTAAACAAAAGTTTTACCTCAAACTCGTCCTATTCTAAAATTGATGTGGGATAGGACAGGTTAATAAATTTTTTAAATTTAAACAAGTTTTCCATCAAATTTTCATTTGGCAATAATGTTGTTTCAAATATTCAAATAAATTACTAACCTCACAATTAGGTTATGTAAGAAAGGCCAAATAGTACTAAACTTGCCGGTGAAAGTCAAATAGTTCTTAGAAATTATAAGTGAATGTGACTTATTTATTTAGAAGTAGCGGTACTCACTTTTTTTAATATTTGTAGATGTGAGATTAGTGGAAGTTAATCTATTAAAATAATAAAGCTATATTGTTGAAACGGGTTTCGAATATCAACTTCTAAACTCACCTCCACCCCCATACCCTAACGGGTTACAAATGCCTCCTGCGTACCCTAATCCTCTCAGATTTCCAATAAAGACGAAGCAGATAACCAAAATGCCCTACCCTTTTGTTATACCTGAATGGTTGGCATTGGCAACTAGCAGTTAGGGCGTGTTTGGTATCTCACACATTAGGTTTAATCTTTTCTATCTACTTCGATTGCCAAGCCTCCCTAATTATTAGGTAACATATCCATATCTCACATAACCAAAATGAAAATACAAAAGATTAGCTTAGATGTGCTTAGATTGTGGAGCCCAAGCAATCAGGTTCATCAAGTGTTTATTTATTTAATTTTTATTTTAAATTATTAAGGTTCATCAAGTGTTAATTTACATATTTTTTATTTATTTATTTACCACTGAAGGTATATGTGTACATCAATTGCTATGGAGGAGTCCTAATGATTTTTGTTTTCCAATGTTTAGGTAATTATTTAGGTTTCCATTTCTTTCACCAATTGTTTCCAAGGTTAAGAAAGTGATGTCAATTGGAGACAATTTCCCTTTCTTATATATTTTGGGAATGCAAGAAACCATCCTTTCAATTACTATATAGTTTGGACATGCAAAAGAGCATATATTTAAAGTTGGAAGACACCCCTTGGGGTACAATTGCATCTAGTTGCTTGTAGCTCACTTATCGAGAAGTTGAGAACTTTTTAGCAAGTTGTACGTTATGTTTGTTATATTTTTAGGGATGATGTGTTTTTTTTTTTTTTTTTATAGAAAATGTATGAGTTTCATTGATAATAACTACGGTCTTCCAAATCACCATTTACTGAGTGGTAATTAATGCACAATTTTCATCAATATTTATAAACTTTTGACATATTTTAATACATAGTCACGGGTAGTACTATGCAACCAATCTCAACAATATATTATTTGCCCATTACCCACCGCCCATTGAGTGGTGGGGACGGTGGTTATCATTTTCTTAATAATAGTAATAAAAGAATATAAAAAACAATAGCTTTTGTAGAATCAACAGTCAACACAGCTAACAAACCTAAAACAAAACAACCTGAAAGGATTTACGGATAGTTAACAAAAATATACTCCCTCTAACTCGCCTTTTTGCACTAAAGTCCCGAAGGATCATCACCTGCAAAAACAATTCAATATTGAAAGTACAACAAAGGCAAGTTGTCAATTGAAATTGGACTCGTTTGCGCACTATTCAAGCATAGAGAATTTGGGCACCGTCAATAGCGTCATGGTACTTATGCTCGAATTGTTTCTGCTAAATTCTGGATCTGATTGGCCGGGTCTGTTGTAGATCCACCACTCTTGGAGGCCACTACCTGTTTTGACGCCAAAGTTTCTCGGTCTTGTTCCCTAAACCCCAATACACCATATTCATTCATGCCCAGAAATGAGACGACATTGAAAAGTTGCAAGGGAGATTCATAATCAACTGTTAGAAGAGCAGGTTCACAATTAGGCCACGATAGATCAACCTCGATTTGAGGATATGAATAAGATGCCCCCAAACCCACCTACTGAAATATTTGTATTTTCTTAATGTGAAGGCCAACAACAATGGCAGTTGGGTTTTCTTCAAATCAACATTCATGGCGACTGTAAGACGTATAGCCCTTCGTTCGTATCTCAACAATGACTATAGAAAAGGAACTTTTTTCTCTATGCATCAAGCGCCTAAACAATGCATATCTCTAAGTGCATCCGTGCAACAAAAAGAAACTATCGAATTAATGAAACATGCATGGTTTAACAAAAAACTAGAAGAATCGATTTGTTCTCTAAATTCATCCATGCATGCAACAAAAAGAACCTTGAATTAATGTAGGGGGATTTAGCCTACAGCATGCAACCGCTGTAGATGGGCTGCATATAAAAAAGAAAGAAAAGTTCTATGTATTGCACCTCTATTAACTTTTAGTCCATATATCACTTTTATGAATAATGAAAACTCATTAAATTAAAAGATATTTGGACTAAGATCTATAAAATTAGAGCTTATGAGTGAAAACTCCATTATTAGATAATATTGCTCTCATTTCATAACCTAGAATATAAAATACCAAAAACAAAAAATTTTCAAAATAGATCTCAGCCTATCTCTACTACAGCCAAACCACCATCACCGCCCTGTGCCACATCATCGTCACCACCACTGCAACATCACCGCAACTACCACTTGCAAATATCTCTCTCTCTCTCTCTCAGATATGAGATTAAAACACCACCACGACTTTTGACTAGTACCGAACGCCACAAGATGACATTGCCTTCACTGTCATTACTACCACACTGAAGTTGCAGTTGCCGCCACTATCACCTTTGCCTTGTCTCTCTCGCAGATCTAAGATATATAACGCCGCCATGGCCTACCACCACCACCGACCATCTCCACCGATGTCAAGTCTCTTTCTCTCTCTAAATAAAACTTTTTTTGTGTTTATTTCTTATGTATTGGCTTTTGTTTTTGGAAAAATCAATGTTGAATATTTTTTTTTGTTTTTTTGTAAATGGAAAAATCATTAAAAGTTCAAAATTAAATTTATCTATTCAAAATAATTAAGGTTATCTATAATTATTAAATTTATCTATTTGAATAATCAATTTTATTTGTAACAACTAAGTTTATCTCTTCAAAATATTAGTTAAGTTTATGTTCTTATCTGTAACCGTTAAATTTATCTTTCCAACAGTTAAGTTTATCCATTTATACAACTAAGTTTATTTGTATAAGTTAAATTTATTTATTTGAATAGCAAAGTTTGTTTATGTTCGAACATCAGTTAGTTGGAGTTTATTATAGTAGCAAAATGATTAAAAGTTTATAGTTAAATTTTATTGTTCAAGCTAGTAAAATTGATTGCTTGAAACAGTAAATTTTAGAAATTAAGTTTTATTGTTTTGAAATAATAACAGTGAAATTTTACTATTTGATTTTTCGGTGAACTTTCCAACAATGAAAAATTTATTTCTGAAAAATTTTTCCGAAAAATCGCCGCAAGTTTGCCGGAAAAGTTGTCGGCCGAAAAGTAACTTCCAATTGCTGGTGGTGGTTGCCGGAGAGGGTAGGGATGGGTGATAGTGAGAAATAAAACAAGAGTGTAAATAGTACGATAATATTTTTGTCCACTGTAATAAAAAATAATTTTGACTTTTAAATTTTTTTGTAACATAAATTAGATGTATTTGGATATTAGTACAATAGACATCAAAGTGAAGCTTCCGGAAAAAAAAATTGTTTATCATTAATGACTCCTCTTTGACATATTGCATGCATATTTCGTGATGTATTTGACCTTTGCAGGATAAATGACTGGTAAATAGTCCTAATCTCCTTCTAAGCCATGTATCCAGAACAAAAAAAAAAGAGAGTAGCAACTTCAGTTTCTCAAGATTTGTTCTTTTATGCGATTTCTTCTCATTTCTTTATCCCTTTTCATATATTAACCTTTTATTCCACTTCTCAAGTTCTATTTTCTTAAGTTAGATTGCTCTTATTGATATTATTACTTATCTTCCTTTTGCTAAAGCCTTGGTTGAACACTCACCAGGATACAAAATTCTTAACGTTAATTGTACTTTTAGAAATTGTGATTGCACTATTTAGGTTGTCGAGATTTGATTTTGAATCCAACAGATTCGATCTTTATAACCAATTTAGTCAAAATTCTAGCTCTATCCGTGTCGGTGAAGGAACTTTTACGATAGAAGAAATTCTAAGCGGAAAATATGGTTACAAGAAAGAAGAGTTGAATGAAAAGAAGATTTTGTGTAATTTGAAGGACAAAGTTATATCAGTCCATGAAAGAACAAACAAATTTAGTTAACTTGACTTCTATATATAAGAAAAAGTACTCTTTCGCAATGTACAACTTGAGTATATATTGGGTATCTTGAAAGTATGATACAATTATAAAAAAATAAATTGGACAAAATCATGCCATCAAAAGGATTATATTTTAGGATATGTTTGCATTTAAGTTTTATGGAGGAAAGGAAAAGAAAGAAAATGAAGTTACATATACTATATTCTCTCCGTTTTATATTGCTGGTCATATTATTCCAGTTTAAAATGTTCCAAAATATTTTTCCACTTTTAAAATTCAAATAAAAAAAAGTATGTAATTTTTTTCTTTTTTCTTTTTTCTTTTCTATAATATTTTCACATAAGCAAAAAGATAAAAACAATAATTACATAAGTAAAATTAAAAAAATAATATTGATTATATATAATGATTATGTTCCCAAGTCAAATCTTCTCAAATGAACTAATAATATAGGATGGAAGGAATATAAAACATTGTTACTTGAGTTGGGTGGATCCACCATCAAATGTTCTAGGGTGAGATGGGAAAAAACATTAAATGAAAGGGAAATACGAATCATAAATAATACATGGTCCGGGATTATGTTCCTCTCTATTATACTACATCTAATGTAATATAGAGATCCATTATATTAAAATCATATCATTTTATAGAATTAATGTAGATATTTTTTGAGTGTTTGATCAGAATCTACTAGAAAAAACACAATTCAGTACTATTTATTTAATTGGTAGAAAAATACTATTTTTTGGAAAGTATACTTAGAATATTTTTCATATAAAAAAATCAACAATGTTATCAACCATTTGTTTGGTTTTTTTTGGATTAGTTTTGTTTTTAGTACAATTGTTTTTTATTTTTTTGGTCATTTCTTTTTTACTTTTTCAGTTTTTGTTGACTATAGGAATCGAAAATAGAAATAAAAATTATTATTATTATTTTTTTAAAAAAACTATGAACATTTAAATTCATCCACATTAGAAATTTTATTTTTGATTAATTAGACTTTACCATTTTTTTTAAAAAATAAAATTTATAGAGAATGGCAAAAAATAAGGAGAGAGAAAAAAAGGACAATGAGTTATTAAGTCTCCATGCTATATTATGTAAAACGGCTTACTTTTAATATAAAACGGCATAATTTTAGTGTAATTGAGAGGATCAAAAGCTATCAGACTTTAATTGAACGACGGTATTAACAGTCACTAGATAATTAAAAATGGAGGAACAAAATGAGATTGTAGTAAGGGCCTGTTTGGCAAGGGGATAAGGAGGGGGGATAATTTTTTCCCCCGGATAACTTTTCCCCCCCGGATGTTTGGCTGACGGATAACTTTTTTCCCCGGATAATTTTTGGACCAGCAGGTAGATAAAGATGGATAATTTTTGGGTGGCTTAGACCCTAACTAAAAGTTATCCGGGGGATAAGGGGGTGGAAGATAAGGAAAAAAATATATAGAGAGAAACAAAATGTATATTTTTATTTTTATATATATATAAAAATAAAATATATATTTTTCATATCTAAATATTTTATATTTTGTTTCTCTATATGTATTTTCTTCCTTATCTCCCACCTTTATCCACCCATTCTAAATTTTATCCAAACAAAATTAAAAGTTATCCCCCTCCAAAAGTTATCCCCTCTAAAACTTATCCCCTAAATCCGCCAGCCAAACGACCCCTAAGAGTGAAGGTGTATAAAGTG
>BRYF01000010.1:14875000-14882500 GCA_030159135.1 Actinidia polygama
TTTAAGGAAGATCCATGGGGAGAAGCTGAAGAAGTACAACTATAGAAAATGCTTTTCTACCTAACCATTTTGGGTTTGCCCAGATTCATGTGGGAAGATGAACCTGTTGTTGCTCAAAGCACGTAGGATACACAAACAACTGCGGTTGTGGAGGCTTGGTGTGATGACCCCCCGACGCCAACGCGGCTTCATGCGGTGCCAGGTGGCATCACTCCAATTTCGTGGTCCTTTTTTTTAAAAAAAATTCTTTTTTGTGTGTATGCGGAAGCGAAACGTGTACATTTATTTTTGGAGCCAATAAAAATTCAGTATTTAATTCATTCATTCAAAATACATTCCCGTATTAGTAGAGAGACTGTACCTATCATATCATTCATACATAATTACATACATTACATTGTTCAAAAGGTCTCGAACATTCTGGTTCGGGCTAGACAACTTCAAATATATTGTTCTTGTTACATGACACGACTTAACCTATCTTAAAGTTTACATTATCAACATAAATTTTAAAACGTGGTTCTATCACTCTACTCCACTTACTTGTCTTTGTTTCCTGAAACATTGTCAGAAACAGTGTTCCTAAGTACGATTGCTTAGCGTATAATCATAATTTCTAACATAGGTTTTGATATCATATCAAACGTAAGAAAATACCCTAATAGATGCGTATAACATACATAGCGTAGAGAAATATAAATTATTTAATCTTTTGCAATAACTTATTCAAAATTCATGCTTGTACATGTGGTTTAACTATATACATACAATTTTTTTAAAAATATTTTTATCTAATCCATGTATTTGATTTGCATAATATAGCATAATTTCATGCGAACATGCATAAAAAAATAATTTACTCTACTTTAGAGATTAAGGTTACTTATTTGTTTGCGTATGTGTTGCGCTACACTCGTTCGTCATGATCTTTAAGCTAATTGGATTAATTTTCTATATATATCATTTATTGAAATGATTAGAGTTTGGAACTTTACTTAAGTGTTTATAATTTAATTATGTTTATCTATTGAAGACTAGTCTAATCGTGTAGGTTTTGGTGTTCAAAAATATGACTTGGAGTAGGGCTCAACTGGTCGAGAAAATGCAGTAGTATAATAGGGTAACCTTCTACCGATTGAGGAAAAGTTTAACCGGTTAAGAAAAGATGTTCAACCAGTCGGGTATGGTCAGTAGCTTAAAACAATAAAGTTTAACAGGTGAAGAAAAAATATTCAACTGATGAGGTATGATCAGTAGCTTTAAACAAAATAGTTCAATTGATTAAGAAAAAATATTCAACTGGTTGAGCATGCTCAATAGCTTAAAACATACATGTTCAACCGATTGAGAAAAAAAATTTAACTGGTAAAATTAGGAAAAAATGAGAACTTAATTTTTCTGGCTAGACTTCTAAGCTTGTTTTAGGCCATCTAACCTTGTAATTAGAAAAGTTCCATTTTAAAAAAACTTGTAGGTATTTGAAATAGCTATTCTATGACACTTGAATCAACTCAAAAAGTTTTTGTATTAAGAAATTATGGCAAAAATACTGACAGTGGTTTAGAAATAAAAACACAACGAAACTTCTTAATTCTAAAACGGCGTCCTCGTACTGTATTTTTAACGTATTTCTTAAATTTAATTAGCATAATAGTATATCACTCAATACTAGAGCATTTAGACCATTTTATAAGCTAAGTAAATTCAAAAAGCATAGGAGAGAAGAATAAGATTACTGTATAAAAATTGTTGGAAAATGTGGTTCACTAAGCTTTTTTATTCCTCCTTTCTTTTTTTTCTTTCTCTCTTCTTCTCTCTCAGCAACTTATTATCTCTTTTTTCTCCTTATTCTTCTTCTCTCTCAGCAACTTATTATCTCTTTTTTCTCCCTATTCTTCTTTCTCCCCCCTCTCTCTAAGCTATCAAGTCCAACAGAAATGCTGGGACAAGAAAGGGTGGTTGGAGGTGATTGAGGGGTTTTGACATTTTTGATTTTTGTGGCATGGTTTGATTAAATCTCATAATGAATATTGTGGTGAGTCACACTACCATGTGGTTCTAGTGATCTACATAGATCTGTCATTCATGCTTAATAGTGTCTATTTTTCTGTTACACTTTAACAAAAAATCTTTTTAAGTACATATTTATATTTTCGTAAAAATTCTCAAAATATCATACTGAATATTTAGAACATAACATACATTAATTTCACGTAATTAACATGTATTGTACTTGTTTCGTATTTATCATGTAATTTATGTATTACTTAGAGAACTAAAAAAATTTAGAGTTTTGGGATTTTACACTTGGAGACATTTTGACTTCTTATGTCGCAACTACGTCCTCAATGGGCTCAGTGACACATTATATAGCGTTTATTGTTGCAAGGAGACAACTAAACAATTATGGGAGTCTCGGTTATAGATAGAAGACCAAAGATCCCGGGATGAATAAATTTGTCATCAGCCGATTCTTAGACTACAAAATGGTGGAATCTAAGACCGTAATCAGTCAAGTCCAAGAGCTGCAAGTGATTCTGCATAAGATCCATGTGGCATATGTGGTCAAGAAGCTCCCTCCCTTATGGAGGGACTTCAAAAATTACTTGAAGCATAAGCGAAATGTAATGAAGCTTGAGGATCTAATTGTAAGGCTGAGAATTGAGAAAGACAATAGAGGTTTTGAATACAAGATTGGGATCTCCTATGTGGCCAATGCCAATGTGGTCGAGCATGCTAAGAAGTCCGACTACAAGGGAAAGAAACATGTGGGTTCTAGCTCCAAGCTGGGGGCTAAAGTTGCTGCAACGAAGAAATACAAGTATCTTGGAAATTGCTACATCTGCAACAAGGTCCGGTAAATATATTTTACCAAACACTAAAACGGTTCGGTAAATATATTTTATCGCAAATGCAAGTGAATCAAGTTGAACCGGTTGAACCAGCCGGTATTTTAACAAACAAATCAAAATTTTAAATTTTTGTTGTTTGGTCCAAAAACTTTGAATTCAAATTTTTAATTTTTAATTTTTAATTTTTAAAATATTATTTTACAATGATTAATTTTTACTATTATTATTGCTCACGTAGGTATATAATTTAAACTCATTAGGCCAATTTTTTTTTTAGAACACTTGAAAACTATAACTTCATATTCACTGTTTTTGATTTTTTCACATAATTCACCTGAATTATTGCAATTTGTTTAATATGTAATGAGTTACTAATAGTAATATTCCATGTAATATTTTGATACTTTTAAATATGTTTTCTATAATCAACTTTCAAACACCTACATAGTAGTTAAAGAGGTAATTTTTTTTTATTTTTATTATTTATAATAAAAATATATTTTTATTATTTATTAATTATAAGACCGGTTGAAGCGTGGTTGAACCAGTGAACCGTTTAACCGGTGCTTTGACCGGTTCAGTTTTGATAACTATGCACCAAACTACTTTACCTTATTTGCCTCACCAAAATGGACTCGCTTAGCGAAAGAATCGCAATATTAAATGCCATGTTGATTAATTCTGGTGTACCATATAACTTATCGGGGGAAGTGATTATATTTGCTAACTACCTTTTAATTAAGGTACCTCGAAAGAAAACAAACAAGACACCATATAAATTGTGGAATAGTCGACAAACGTCCTATAAATTCTTGCGAGTGTGAGAGTATCTTGCAAAAGTAGTGGTGCCTCCTACTAAAAGAGTTAGGATAGGACTGAATACAGTAAACGATATATTTATTGGATATGCAAATAATAGCGATGCATATAGATTTCTAGTGTATAACTAAGAAAATTTTGATATCCAACAAAATACGACCATGGTGTAGACACCAGTTTGAACGACCATAAATCACCGCCCAATGACGAAGAAGTTGGACGTTAAACTCCTAAGTGATCCTAAATTGATTATGAGATTTCAAACTCTTATGAATATCTTGAACCTTTTTAGGAGATCTAAGGCTTAGAAATGGTAGAAATAAATTAATTAGTGCAAAATGGCCAATTGCCATGAATATCCAATATAAAATTATGTTTTAGCCCTAATTTCGTAATCTAAACTTCATAATTTTAAAAATTGGTTTCCTTTATATTTTATTACTTTTAAATAGATTTCCAAGGATATAAAATGAATTTTGATGTGAGTTAAAACATAAGAGATATGAATATTTTATGAAGTTGCGCAATTCTTGTGACACCCCGAATCCGTCAATCTCGTAAATCATGTGAATTATGATCGTACGCTAGAAATGTGAGTTCGTAACATTGCTAATAAACAAATTAAAAAATTAAAGTTAAAACATTGAACTTAAATTTTATGCCCAGTTTCCTTCTTAGCGTTCGAACGCTATGAAATGTGTTCGAATGGTTAGCCAATCTTTTCTTGGCGTTCGAACGTAAATAAGGGAATTCAAACGCTAAGGCAAAACTTAACATGTCAAGCTCTCGGTGATTTCGAACGCTAAAAAGGGGCATTCGAACCCTACCCAACTAAAATCCTCCTTAGCGTTCGAACGAGGCGTTCGAACGCCAGGGCCAAAATCCTTCTTAGCGTTCGAACGTTAAGAACGGCGTTCGAACGGTAACAGAGTTAAATGAAAAATAAAAAAGAAAAGAAAAGAGGAACAAGGGAGCTAAGTGGAGGTGGGCACATGAGTTAATTTCCCATGTGTCTTCAATTATATACACATACTACACTTACACTCACACCCACACATGAAGAGAGAAAAAAGAAGAGAAAAGAAAGAGAAAAATAAAGAAGAGAAAGAAGAAAAAAGGAAGAAGGAAAGGGAAGAAAGGAAAAGGAAGAGAGCTTGAGAAACTCATATAGGCCAAGGGAAGCCATTATAGGGGCTTGAAAAAGTTTTGGAAGAAGGTGAGAAACATAAACATTTATGTGTACAATTATGTGTATGTGTCCATAATAATTTTAGAGGCTCCTTTGAGTCTCAATTAGTTTATACACCATGAATTACGGCTTAAATCAAGTAGAATTGAGGGTGGATTTCAAAAACTCCAAAAATCTAATGTTAGGGTTTTAGGTTCACTGAAATTTTAGATGTCTTATGTTTTCATGGTTGGTTTGGCTTGATTTTGAATTATTAGCACCCTATTGAGTCAATCTTTAAACCCCTTAAAGATGAATAAGTTTAATTTGTGTTTAGATTGTGTCTGTGTAAAATTTAGAAAGACTAGTTACTGATATACGCATCCAGCATTCGAACGCCCATGAACAACGTTCAAACGGTCTGGACTTTTTGCCATAGAATTCCAATGCCACATTCAGCACATTTTTGGAGTTCGAACGGCAACCACATTTAGCCTTAGCGTTCGAACGCCAGAATCAGCATTCGAACGCGAAGACCATTTCCACCCAGTTTTAACCCTTTTCACTTAAAACCTTTTTAGTTATTTAAAGTGATTTAGGTCCCTTTTCCTTATCAATTGGAGACCTTAAATTCATGTTCGAGAGGGTTAAACCTAGAACAAGAATATGTACATCGATTTGGAAGTTGTATTAGTTTAATTAGTTTACACTTAGACATTAAACATAGTATTGATAATTCTATGCCTTAAATGTAGGAATGCCGAGTCTAACACTCAACCAAGGGAACCCAGGTGATTAACACGATGCGATGGACAAAATTACATATTTTCAAAATGGTTTCAATACATACTATTGTATATCCAATTGTTTTTCATGCTTTCAATGCATTAAGGATATGTTCACAATATAAATGCCATGTCTTCAAAATGTATGTTATGAACGAAAACCTCATGGATGTTGATTTACATGACAAATGAAATATGTTCAAAGTATGTATGCATAGTGACACTCGGGGTCCCCCGTGGTGGAACCTTAATCTAGTCTAATGGTCCTAATAGTGGAGTGGGAGACATAAAATAAGTTTCACTTTACAATCGAGATATCTCAGACCTAAAGAGCCACCCGATCTATATGGTCACCATGTTATGTTATGCCGAGTTGTTACGTTTTTCATGATATGATATGTATGATTATGTGAGTTTCAAGTTTATGAAATGCTATGTTTCAAAAAAAGTCATGTTTATGCTCACATACGTTATGAAATATTATATGTATAATATGAAAATGATCCATGATATTTTACGTTTATGCATCTGTTGTTATTCACTAAGCTTTAGCTTACGTTTTCAAAAATCTTTTTAGGAAGCCAATCTGAATAGCCATAAGAAGAAGATAGCAAGTAAACATTAGTTTTGTGGCCTAATGGCCTTGTGATGTATTGTATGGGCTAGACCCAAACTTATGTATCGAAGTTATGTATAAGTAAAGTTTAACCTGGGATGTATCTAAAGTTTAAATACGTAGGCACCGCTCTGTATACAGTAGACGTACATCATTTTATTTATTTTCAGTATTATGACATTTCAGAGAAAAGAAAGCGAAAAATTTATATCATTTTACATGAGCATGCATAGGTTGAAGGTAAGTTGGCCTTGACGGGCCAGCCACCGGCCATCACGTGATAGAGTGGTATCAGAACTTAGGTTTATATTGTACACAGAGCTATAGGTTTATACCATATGACATAGTCACGTTTAGACAGAAGTCTAGGATTGACTTACGTATATATTATGTGCTATGTGACAATAGGAATCGCTAAGATATGATATAGCCATGGTTATGCTAAATGTTTCAATGTTTGATGTATTGGTAGAAGCTATGCCGCCTAGGAGGGGAGGCCACAAAGGGATCGCGGAGCCCGAGGGCTGAATCGATCGTAATGAGAGGATCCTAGAAGGACTCATTCAAGTAGTCTAGGATGCTCACAATAATAATAACCATGACAATGCACCAGAATAACTGGCAATGCCAATGCCAAGGGCAAATGTAGTAGGTCGTACCACAATTAAACATTTTCAACAGTTGAAGCCTCCAACTTTTTACGAAACCCCCGATTCCATGGTCGTAGAATCTTGGATTTTGGGAATCGAGAGAGTGTTCAAAGTTCTACCATGCATAGAGGAACAGAAAGTAGTCTTTGCCACGTTTACTTTCGAAGGAGCTGCATTGGTTTGGTGGCAATTGAAGAAACCGTTAGAGTAATAGTGGTCGTGGCTCAGATTTTTGGAAGTGTTCAATGAAGAATATTTTCCTGAGACTATCCGGGATCAGAAAGTCATAGAGTTTATGAATTTGAAACAAGGAAAAATGATTGTGGTACAATATAATGTCAAGTTTATGGAGTTATGTCGATATACCCCGCATATTGTGCCAATAGAAGCTCTCAAGGCGAGGAAGTTCGAAGTTGGATTACGGTGGAAAATCCATAATAAGGTGGACATCTTACACTTGCCAACCCATCAGGAAGTTCTTCAGTGAGCCATAATCGCAGAGAGATCATTGTATGAGAGTGCCCAATATCGGAAAAACATCAAGAAGAGATCAGGGAGTAATACGAGAAGAGGACAGAGTTTTAAACGGCAGAGTTCAGGATCATCGAGT
>BRYF01000010.1:14887500-14890000 GCA_030159135.1 Actinidia polygama
ATTATTTTTTTTTAAAGTCCCATCTAGTCAACCACCATGTCCATACCACGAGCTCGAGCCCATCTAATCAGTACTCAGAAGTTTACATTTAGTCAACCACTAAGTGTTGTCTGATGATAATGATCTAGTATATACTTTGATGGATGGTGTATCCGAAACCCGATCCCTAGAGTACCTTTTCTCGGATACACCCTAGCCCTAGAGTACATTTTCTTGACGCAAATGAGCCTAGAAATCATGTAGTTGACTTAAAACTCTTATCAGCCTAGCAATTATGTAGTTGACTTATAACTCTTTCTGCTACTTTTGCATCACGATCTTGTGTCATGAATGAAAACGATGATGCGAAAAGAAACTGCGTGTGAATGCAACTATGTTATGAATGGGAATTATGACTTTGCTGCCGCAAATAATCTGGGCTTGTTCTAAATTGGGCTTTTCATGTTCTGTTAGATTGGGCTAAATTTCTAAAACTCAAAGGAAATGTTCTTTAATAATATGTTAGTAAATCGTGGATACTCTTGTTTAGTATGATGAGTAGTAGTAGTAGCAGTTTAACTTTTTTTTTAAAAAAAGCATTTGCAGTTCGAGTTCGAGTTCGAGTTCGAGTAGGGGAGCCAATACTAATTTTAAGTCAGTTAATGTAGTCAATTTTTTTTTTAAAATAATTTTTTTATTATTCATTTTGTTATGCTTGCAATAAAATGTTGCAACCTTAAATTCACCCACCCAATATTTCTCTTGAATCCGCATCAATGAGAATTATCAAGGCTGAATTTTTTAAATACTCGTGAAACCAGACGGTATCCAGAGTCAAAACGGACACAAATATGAGAATTAATACAATGTTGGAAAAATCATGTGTGATGCTTGTTGTCTTGGTTTATACAAATGGCAGAACAATTTATGACCTCGCATTCACTGTTCAGCTTGTTCAGAAAGATATTCATTATAGAAGGTTCATAGCCAAAAGTTACCTTTCTTGATGTAGGAGACTATCTGTTGATCTATCTCTGAGTCAACGTTTTTTCGAGTGTTTTCTAGCCAATTTCATTCATGTGAGAGATAGTTGAAAATATAAGGTTTTGAACATGGTTTCTCAACAACTTTGAACTAAAATATATGAGACTTAGGTTCATCATTTTTATAAAACGAAGTGAGAATGTCTTTCTCCTCGGCGAGAGCTTTTCAATGATATAAAGATTGTTCAAAATGAATGAGAGATGAATGAAAAAATCATCCTTTGAAATTAATTAGTTAAACTAACAATGTGATGAAAATGCATAATCCCACATTGGTTAGAATAACAAAAGGTCAATAGACTTATGCTTTGTTTATTTCGGGCTGAAAACCTGTTCTCTAAAAAAAGTTTTTCGAAGAAAATATTTTCTAGAAATGAATTTTCTTTCCGGCGTTTGTCTTGGCATGGATACATTTTAGAAAATATTTTCTAGAAATGAATTTTCTTTCCGGCATTTGTCTTGGCATGGATACATTTTTCGGAAACCAATTTCTATTGTTTGTTTAGCATGAAATATCGCAAATGATTGAAAAAATAAATGACCAATAAACACAGATAACCTATTAACTACACCCTTACTTTGAAGTAATCTAGTCAATGAATCGGATTCAAATAAAATCCGTGAAAATCTAATTCGATCAATTTTTTGGAAACGATTTTTTTAAAAAAAATAAAAATAATAAAATAAAGTTGTTGTTGTTTTAAAATAAAATAACAAATTAAAAAAATACCTTTTTAAAAAAACTAAAACATTTTTTAAAAAATAAAAAAAATAAAGAAAACATTTTTTTATAAATAAAATAGTTTAAAAAATTTAAAAATAAAACAGTTTTTGTTAAAAAATAGAACAGTTTTTAAAAAAACATAAAATTTAAAATTGATTTTTTTAAAAATAAAATGTAAATAGTTCTTTTAAAAAATATATATTTTTTGAAAAAAATAAACTAGTTTTTAAAAAGTAAAACAATTCTATTAAAAATATAAACAGTTTTTTTTGTATGGTAGTGGAGGTTGTGATGTCAAGAACGAGCTTGTTTTGAAAAATAATTTTCAGAATAATTAGGAAAAAAGTTTCCGCCTCTTAACATGTGTTTTCCGTTGACTAAAAAATAAATTCTGTTGACTTTTTATATTCCATGATATCAAACGGCGATGTAGAAAGTAGTTTCCAAAAAGCGTTTTCCGTCGAAACAAACTGAAGGTTGTATAATAGCAAGTGTCAGTGTGGGGTACCCAAGTATGTGAGGTGAGTGAGAACACATTACCAGACTACACACGCAGCACCATGCTTGATCTGACCCGAATTCGGGCTCGGGCATGGGCCGGGCCTTGGACTTTGGCTCGCATGGTACGTGAAGAGATTGGGTTGTGACTACAACTGTCACTAGTTATTGTCATTATTGAGTGTTAAATATCCTATTAATGGGTGGGTGTTACAAGAGCCATTACCACCTTAGTTATTAAGTGGTGGTTGGTTAT
>BRYF01000010.1:14925000-14927500 GCA_030159135.1 Actinidia polygama
ATAATTAAGGGTCGGGGTATTGTGTTCCTATGCCTCTTTAATTTAGAAAAGCATATGTACTGTTCCGGCCTCAATGGGAGAAAAAATGGAGCACCTGTCCCCCCCCCCTAGAAAAGTCCCAATTTTAAATCGTTTAAAATAATTTAAATATTCATCGTTTTTATATGTTATTTATTTTTATAAAAAATAATTTTTCAAATGTTAGAAAACATATGTCTGATATTTTTTTAAAAACGTGTTCTTTTCCAAAAAAAAAATTATTCTCAAAATAAGTTTTGAAATTCTTCAAACAAATAAGTTATCGATACTTTTTAGAAACTAAAAACAAAAAGGACAAAGTCATTACAATGCAATGCCGTTAAAGGCCCTTCAGAAAGTTACAAATTTTGCTGATGTCCTGATAAAAACTTTACAAAACACCGAACTTAGTGAAACTCCAATTGGATGGTTAAAAATATTTGTTAGAAGTGTTTAATTGGTATAAACAGGTGATTGCCAATTTTTATGTGTTAAAAGTGATTGCTAATTTAGAAATATATAAAAATGTATCAATAATGGGCTAGCTAAAGCGTGTATAATAATGATAAACAATTTAAGTGTTGTTTAATAAAATTGAAAGTTAAAAACGGATACTTCTCTATCCCATATTGCTGAACTATTATTCTATTTTAGAATGTCTCAATAGAATACTTTTCATTTTTTCCCGAGAAAAACTTAATAAATTACTCAACTTTACATGAGTGCACAAGGCATGGAAGGCGTTTAATCATCAAGTTCTTGTTCTTGTTCTTGTTCTTGTTTAATTAATAATCAAATTCTTGTTCTTAATTTGAGTTTCAATCTTAATTTTTCTTTTTGGTAGGTGTTTTTGGCCATGATGTTGCTGCTTGTCATGTTTGTTTCATCAGATCATCTCCCAAGTCCAAACAAAGATGGTTTTGATGGACAAGTGTCAAGCACCATAACAAGCCACGGACTAACCGTTTGTTTCATTCCATGTTGAAAATCGTGTTACTACCCGTGGCGGAGCCAGGACATTCCCACAGGGGCACTCTTTAATCACGAATTTAGGAAAAAAATTCAATCAAAAAGACAATAATCTTATATCCCTAATTTTATTCTGAGAGTGTCTGTTTTATATAAATTTTTAAACTAAAATATAGTCATATATTTAGATTATTAATTTTTTTAAATACTAAGTAATCTTATATTTAAATGGATCCCTAATTTTAAGTCGATAAGAAATTTTAAAGTTGGTCCATAGTCACTAATATGTAATTTATCAAAATTAAGGAACTTTATTTTTATAAAACTTAAGGGACTGAAAGTGTAATTTACATGACCGTAACATATTCCTAGAATATTCGCGCTGACGTAACGCGTGGGACTGTGGGTGCGTGAGACGCGTCAACTCACTCGTCGTCTACCTCTGTCGGTGCATGTGGAGCATCGTGAGAGTAGATCTCACGCGCCGATAGGCTGGTGGCACGTGAGGGCGCGTGTAACGCGTTTTGGAGTTTGTGTTTAATGTTTTGAACTCTTCTAGTCGATAGAAACACAGTGGTGCTGTCAAAAGTCGATTTGATTTTATATTTGGGGGGCACCATCTAAGAATTTGATTTTAGATTTTTAAAATTACATATAATTTATTTATTTTTTTAATCTGAGGGGGGCACGTGCCCCCTGACCCCTTCATAGATCCGCCCCTGTTTACTACAATTTTCTAGTCCTTTCTTCGGGTAGAAGCAAAGTCAAAGGTTACATGCGGGAGCGTTTTGGGTCTCCGATAATATATATACGGAACTCTGTTGGTTGAGTCATTCCTGCTGATGAAGAAAGATGGCATGAAAATTTTTATGTGGATGGGGATTAATGTATGTGGATTCAAGTCCCTCATTTGGAAGAAGACTGATTCAAGAGTGTTACGAGTAGTTGGAACTACAAGAGTTGGTAAGTTTATAACTTTTAGCGAGAGTTTTAGTATTATTCATTCGACAATGTTAAATATCTACTGATGTGTATTCTTTTTAGGTTAAACCTATCTCTTTTATCAGTTAGTTTTATCATTGAGAAGGAAGAAGCACAAACTACTGAGAGAGCTCTAAGAGCTCCATATAACATTCTCAAAAACTTTTAACATGAATTGATCTTTGTGATTAAATCTCCAGATACTCAAAAATCTTCAGTCACACTTTCGTAATCATCTTTCAACCTAGCCATGGGAACGGAGTAGTGGGATACAAACATTGAAGTGAGGAGCTTCGTGGATTGCTATTGGATCACAAGACGCTGATTGGATCAAAGTCACAAGGAGTGGAGATTAAGCGCGAGGAGCGTTTGTAGAGTATTTCAGAGTTAATTATATGGGAAAGTTAGTAATTCTTATTTGTCTGTATTTCAATAACTTTTGATTCAATAGTAATAAAACGTAAGTTGGTCGATTGTGGTTTTCATCCCGTGAAACGATTTGTCTCATATGGTTTTTCAGTAAAATTACTAC
>BRYF01000010.1:14977500-14980000 GCA_030159135.1 Actinidia polygama
GCACCACTCATTATATATTAATCTTGAAACATGAATTTTGAGAAACCCTCCATAGCCGGCTCGCCAGTTTGCTCATGGGGCGAGTGAGCCAATTTCCATCAGAAAGTGGCAACTTCACTCGGGGGCAGTGGCAGAGCCAGAAAATTCCCTCATGGGGGCACTCTTTTATCACAAACTTAGAAAACAATTCCCAATCAAAGGCAATAATCTTATATCCCTAATTTTAAGTCGATATGAATTTTAAAGTTGGTCCATAGTCACTAATCTGTAATTTATCAAAGTTAAGGGACTGAAAGTGTAATTTACAAGACATAGCATATTTCTAGAATATTCACTAACGTAAGCGCTGACGAAATGCGTGGGACTGTGGGCGCATGGGATGCATCAGCCCACGCGTCGTCTACCTCTACCGGTGCGTATGGAGCGTGGTGAGAGTAGATCTCACGCACCGATAGGCTGAGGGCGCGTGTAACGTATTTTGGAGTCTGTGTTTGATGTTTTGGACTCTTATAATCGATACGAACACATTGGTGCTATCAAAAGTCGATTTGATTTTTTATTTAGGGGGGCACCATCCGAGGATTTGATTTTTAGATTTTTAAAATTACATATAAATTTATTTATTTTTTAAATCTAAGGAAGGGGCCCCTTCATAGATCCGCCCCTGCTCGGGGGGCTGACTAGCAACAAATAGTATGCAATTGCACTTTTGTCCTTGTAGTTTCGATAATCCTTAGAACTTTTAAATATTGTAGATTCGACCTCAAAACTTCTTCAAATTACAATCATAAATTTGAATTCACATACTAACACTCAAAATAACACTCGTATTTTGCCTCACATATTGACAACCCTGTGGTTAAAATTCTAGTCCAAGCAGATGTGTTAGGGTAGTTCGCGATTTCTGATGAGACAACCACCGAAACCAGTATTTGCGTCTTTGGGGTTTTGGGTTTGGCTGGGCTTAGTATGTCTAGGAACTCCGCATTTTCCCCACTTCAAAATTCATGAAGGTTGTTTGTGCTCGTGAAGTTCGTTGCTCCGTTGCCTAAAGTATGGGCTTCATTTAGCACTTACTTGGCTTTAGCACTTGAGGTGTCTGAGAGCAAGTTTGTGTGCCCGTCAAAGTGCTTAATCACAATATCAAACATTGAAGGTTGCGTGCTCCACGACACTTGAGTGCACTAGCTCGAGCTCTAAGATACCCAAAATAAAAAATTGCATGCTTGTAAAAGTGGGCTTTGACCTTGAGGAGGTATGATGGAGAAGGAGTCTCATGTAGGTCGAGTCTTGATGGAGATGGTCCTTTTGGAGATGATCTCTGATAAGGCGAAGTAACCCATCTCGCTCATTGGCGATATGGAGATAAGATAGCATGACCCCGGTGTACTGGTGAGACAAGTAACTAGTGGCGAGGGGCCATGGGCAGCCAGGACTATAGTGGTGATAGGGCGACATGATCCTTCAGTTGACATGCCTATCTTGGTAGGTGGATATTTTACCCCACATCAAGGGTAAAAAGACATTTTTAAGCATTTAGGAGTCACCATTAACGTTGAATCTATTAAAATTGAATTGGTTTTTTAATAGCTTGTTCACCCCCCTCTAGGCCCAATCTTCATCGACTCTCTTATTTCATGATGTCTGACTGGTATTAGACTCCTGAGAAGTATTTCCGTTAACATACCTAATGGTCTGCTTAACAGCTAATGGTATATTTGGTTAGCGGATTTGGAGGGGGGATAACTTTTCTCCTCCGGCGTTTGGCTGGCGGATATGGAGACAGATAATTTATACCCCTGGATAATTTATCCCCCAGCAGGTGGATAGAGGCGGATAATTTTTGGGTGGCCTAAACCCTAACTAAAAGTTATCCAGGGGATAAGGGGGTGGGGGATAAGAAAAAAATATATAAAGAGAAACAAAATTTTATTTTCATTTATATATATATATATATATATATATATATAGAAATAAAATATATATTTTTAATATCTAAATATTTTACATTTTGTTTATCTCTATATATTTTCTTCCTTATCCCTCACCCTTATCCACCCATTCTAAAAAGTATCCAAATAAAGTTAAAAGTTATCCCCCTCAAAATTTATCCCCATTCTAAAACTTATCCCCCTTCCTATCCGTCAGCTAAGCGACCCATAATGATCTTAACATATCCAGGTCTAACATATGTTACTTCTTTTTAAAAAAAAATAGTTTTGAAGAATTTTTTTTTAATATATATTATTTTAAAAACTAAAATGGTTTTTTAAAAAGAATAAAATAATTTTTAAAAATAAAACAATTATATATGGTGGTGGTGGTGGTGTGTGTGTGTGTGTGTGTGTGTGTGTGTGTGTGGAGGTAATGATGGTGAGAGCGAACGAACTCTAAAAAATAATTTCCAGAATAAAAAAGAAAAAAATGTTTTTTGCCTCTTAAAATATATGTTTTCCGTTGACTATAAAATAGATTTTGTTGATTTTTTATTTTTCTTGCT
>BRYF01000010.1:15017500-15020000 GCA_030159135.1 Actinidia polygama
GCGGTGAAGCCCCAGCTGTTGGTGGAAGCTTATAGATCCCGTCAAGATCAAAAGCCAGATCTATGATTTGTCCAGAGCAGGTATACCAATGGTTCGTTTTTATTTATTTTTACCTTCTTTTTTCTTCAAAACTGAAATATGTTTTCTGTAACTGTTAAAATTGAAAACTGATAAAACCATTTTTTTTTCTTAAAAAAATAATACAAAAAACAATATTCTATTTAAAAAATTTAAACTGAAATTTGTATTCTGCAATAATCGAAATCAGTTTCTGCAAATGGAAAAAACTGATTTTTTATTTTTTATTTTTTCAGAAAACAGTTTTTTGAAATTACAGAAATAAGTTCTGGAAACTAAAACTGAAATCTCTTAAAATGCTCATGAATGGCGTGTTAACAGTTTTGAATAAAACTGTTCAGTTTCTTCTTTTTTTTCTTCCCAGAAACAAATTCTGTTTTTAACAGGAAAAAAAAACCACCACCAGAAAACATTTTTTTCTCATAGAAAAAATCTAAGTTTTTAAAGAAACAGTAATCCCCAAAAACAGTTTTCTAAATTCAAAACAGTTTCAATAATTTAAAAACTGATTAAACGAAACAGTCTTAAACACAGACAGAACAGAAACAGTTTATAATCAAAAACCTCCTTAACATAAAATTATAGCGAAATAGTTTATAAACTGTAAAATTCATAATATTCTCAAGAATATTATTCATTTCACTAGTTTATAGTTCAGTATTGCATAAAAACTGTTTATAGTTAACATTACATAAACTATGAACAAATTAAACAGTTTTTGGAAGATTTCACTACACATTGTTTTTTAGTAGATAAACTAGTTTATGATAAACTATAAATTGGCGAATTTGTTTATCGTCTAAATTCAAAACAGTTTTCAAATATTAAACTGAAACAAAACAGGTTTCTAAATTCAGAATAATTTCAATTCAAAAGCCTAAATAGAAATTATTTCTTGAAATTCAATAGCCGATTATGGAAAAAGGGTATTGCTTAAGTTTGTTGGTAAAAATTGATTCAGCAAATATAGAATTTTAAATAATAATTTCATTTATTTACAATAAACTGAAATTACATAAAAGAAATGCAAAAATTCCAGTGCAAAATCTGAAATTAGAGATACAAATAGTAAATTAGGCCAAATTCTGCTTTCGCAATTTCTTTAAGCAAGATTCGCCGCTTACCGAGACTGCCGGCGTTTTTCTTTCAGGATAACATGGCTGAACCACTTACGTCGCAACACCTCCAATATAGACAAACTGATAAAGCGTCTATCTTTCTCTCTCTCAAAAAACTCAAATATATATATTTTTGTTGGCGTTTTGATTGTATTTTCTCCATCAATTTATAAAAAAAACAATGACTTTTCAATTCTTGTAACTATTAGCCATAAATCCCCATCATGAGGAAGGTTATGGCTGCCATCATAGCAACCATTAAGAGTTATTTATAACTCAATAAAATCCAACTTTTAGGGTTATTTATAGCTGTTCTTTGAACTTCTTAATATATTTTTTGAGAATTATTAAATCCAACTCATTTTGAATTTTTATTCGCACCATACTTTCAACAGTAGAAAACTTGCATGATAAGCTCCATTTATTATGGCATATACATTTATGCATACGTACCTTATCTGGGAACAAGTTCTTTCCTTGTCTTGATTGTCTCTGTAGTTCGTATGTCTATGAATATGGAGCCCTAATAAGAGGGTTATGCCATTCTTTTCTCCCATTTTGATTGTCCAAATTCTTTAGACAGTGTATATGAAGCTTTTGAAGTAGTCCCTAAATGTGGTGATTAATTACTGATTGATGATAGCTAATGATGGCTTTAGGTTGCTATGTCGGATATGGAGATTGTCAATCACATGTTTAGGATAAATTACATCACAAGTTGAATTATTTTTATTATAAGTGATTGTTCTTCAATTTTTGTTTAAGATTATTTACTTTTTTAGTTTGTTTTCCGTAGAATAATCTGAAAAGTAAAAAGCAAATTTAAAAAAAATACATTTCCATTTTTGTTTCTATTCGAAAACAAACTGAAAAAGTAAATAAAAAAAATGCAATAAATACAAATTATTTAATTAGTAGTGTTCTTTATTCCAAATCACAAATAAACGTAGTTTTCTTTAATCATTTAAATGTTTTCATATTCAGTTTAGACGAACGTTAACTTTTACTTTTGCTTATGAGCAAAATAAGCTGGAAAAAAAAAATTGATTAGAAATTCTATTTTAGAATTTTAAAATTTTTATTTTTAAATATGTAATTTTAATATAAGTTTAGCATTAAATGAATGAAAAAGAAAGAAAATTTGAGATGATGAGATTGAGAAGACTGACGAGAGAGGAGAGTTGAAGAGAGAAAAAAACAGCGTAATGACTTTTTGGAGGGGATGCCGTGATGTTACAGCTTTTAAGTGGAAGGAGAGGACAAATAGAAATAGTCAAAAGGAGGTCCAAGGGTAGATCTGTCCT
>BRYF01000010.1:15025000-15027500 GCA_030159135.1 Actinidia polygama
TATTATATAATAATATCTTAATTTAACAACATTCTATTATTATATTTATTTATGGGTATTTTAGTAATTTTAGGGTTCATCCATACCCCCTAAATTTGTAATAATAGGGTAAGTGTTATTACAAATTTGTTTAATTTGGTGAATTACAAATTCATTGGATTACATATCCAATTTTAGAGGGGGTCGACGAACATTATTAGTAGTAAAAAAAATTCTGTAATTTTCACACTTTCTTTTTATCTAATTATATTTTTTGTTTATTTGAATAAATTTACTCAAATACAATAAAAACAATTGCACACTACAAAAATCGTAGCCTAAAAAATTACCATAATTACACCCAATAAACACTGGTTAATAGTCAAAAAGTATTTAGATAAATGTGCAAAGTATATGAATTTTTATGTAAATGAATTGAAATATTTAAAAATTATATAAGTATGTAAGCAAAATCGTTCATAAAAATAATATAATGACTCCTATTTAATATTGGATCCTCCTACTTCAACCAGTTATGTACCCTCTTCCATTTATATTTTTATTTAGAAACATCCAAGTTTCAAGGAGTTAAAAAACCATCTATCTTGATACTCCAATGGACTAATGAACAACGATTAGGAAAGATGGAAAAGAGGAAAAGTGGGTCTTTTGGGCAAAAAGAGGACTCATAGTTTACGCAAAAGACACGCGGTGGCTGAAAGCCCAATAATCCTTATAGCTGTGTGATTAAGGGTCATCAATGGACCGAGCCAGTCCAATCTAGATTTATTTTGATTAAGTTGGACTAAATTTGAATTGGATCTGATGAGCTTTGATTAGTCAATAGATCGGATTGAACTTAAGCCGAGCGTAAGATGAGACCCAAGCTCAGCCCACAAGTCTTAAAAGGCCTGAACTTACGGGTCTTTAAATAATATTTTATTTTAAATTAAAAGACTTAATTACATAAAATTATTCATAAATATTAATTTTTTACATATAAAATATTATAAAAAATTAATATCTTCGAGTTGGGCTATGGGCCGGCCGGCCACTGGCTAGGCCTATGGGCTTTGTCATGAGTTAGGCCGTGAATTGGCCCACGGACTTAAAATTTGGACCCAAATCCAGTTCATACTATTTAAAATTTGGGCCAAACTTAGACAATTTGAACCATGAACCAAGCCAAAATCTATTGAGTCGGGTCGAGCTTAGGTCAGGCCTGAGTCGGGTCATGGACCCCAAACTTTTTGATGAGGCTTACGTGTGATCATTCAAGTCCAACTCGAGAGATTTGAAACATTTATAGTTTTTAGTTGAAAAAATTACAGTGACCTCTCTTAAGGATTGTCTTTAATACAAATTACTCCCTTATCTTCTAAAATTTACAATGATCTCTCTTGAGGTTTACTGTTTGATGACAATCTCCCCTTTTCCGTCAGTTGACTATGACATAATCTGATGACATTAGAGACAAAACAACGCTTCATACCAAAATTTACCCCTATGTGTTAATCCCCCCTCCTCCGCGGGCTTTGCGTACCCCCACCCCCCTCTTTAATCCACCATCACCGCCCACCATCCCAAGCCATAACCACCAACATTGAATATCTAAAACTACCAAATTTTCAGGGGTGGGGGGTGATTAAACCAAAAATTTAGATCTAATTTTAGGGTTTGTTAATTAAACTCTAATCCTAGTCCTAGCTCAAAGAGAGGGAGAGAAGATGATTTTCCCGGCAATATTTCTTCTGAAAGCCCCGTGCGTAGATCAAGACTAACTGTATAATTATATTTTATTATTGAAAAATCCTTTTTATTAGATGCATTAATTAACCTTTCGTATATTAGTTTGAAAAGGCAATCTCTAAATGTTAATCATTTTTTTAAGATTTCTGAAATTAGATTTTTATTAAATTTTAATATTATAGAATTTTTAACTATGAGTCATTTAATTATATGTTGCGATTTAATCATGTAATTTTCATTATATTTGACTTTGATGAAGTGTCAAAATATTTTTAGCTTATTTTCTTAAATTACGGATTTAATTATATCAATTGAATCCTACCATTATGGATTTGATTACATAATAATATTACAACTTCCAAACTAATCCTAACACCCCCCATAGCCTTCTCTTATGAGATCTTATTAAAATAATTTAATAATAAAATAAATGTAAGGTGTAAATTAAATCTGATAGTGTGGGGTGATGAGTGATACCAAAGTGAGAACTGTCACACTAATAATTTGTTTCGAAAGTAACTATAAATTATTATGGGTTTTGATTTTTACACTCTTTATTTTACCATCTACACTCCAAATTTTATTTTTATTAGGTAAAATTATAAAAATACCCTCAAAAGTCAATATAAAAGAGAATGATATTTTTGTAATTTACCTAATAGAGACAAAATTTAAAATGTAGATTATAAAAGAAAAAGTGTAGAAATCAAAACCCATTATTATACTATCATCTAATCTATTTAGGGTCATGATAGATCATTAAAAAGGACTG
>BRYF01000010.1:15042500-15045000 GCA_030159135.1 Actinidia polygama
AAGAACTCATCAACATTCGTCCCTAAAACTTTTAGTTTAGTAATTAGATTTTTAATTTCAAGTATATGCTCATGACCCCACGCGTACCATCAAATTTCATATTGGTAAGATTAGCCATAAGTGTCCCTGTAAGGGACTTGTCAACCGTACGAAAATGTTCTTCCACATTATTAAGGAATTCACTAGTATTATTAGTTGTTGAAAGTGTTATTTTGATATTTCTCACTATAGTCATTCGTATAAACATAATGTTAAATCTGTTAGATTTGTTCCAAAAAGCAGACATAGCATTTTCATTTGCAGGGCATGTAGCAGTAATACCAGTGGGTTTTTTAGTTTGGAGTGCTAAATCAAGATCCAACCCCTTGGTGAAACTGAACTTGTTCACGCCAATTAGAAAAATTAATTCCATTAAGCATTAGAACAGACAAAGTATGCCAATGTAGTGAAATAGGAACTGAAGCTGTAATAAGATAAATGCTCACTACATTAATGCCCTGATTAATTTACAATTAATCATGAGTGAGAATAAAGTACATATTCTAATAAACAATAAGTTGTATTATCGCAATTCTCCTTTGTATGATAATCATGACATACCATTTACTTTAACTATTATAGTGATACCCTTTCACTTAATATGACTAATTAATGCTATATCCATAATTAGGTAGGTATGTTACCTTTGGGCATCCAATTTCGTTCCCAATTAGGGATATACACCAATCATCTTATTCCAGTTAATAAGCACTTTAAAAAGTAATGCATCTTTGAGTCAAACCTAATATTTTTGTGATCAAAATTATAATTTGCAATGTCATTATTTTAATACTTAGGTAAGTGTATTAAATTCAATTATATAATTTGAGATCTATGAGTCATTCTAGTTGGGCCACTTTAGCGGCTACCAAACTTTGTCATAACATAAATATCAAATTAAGTAATGACTTTGCATAGTTTTAACCTTTTATGACTATTACATCATGAGGTCCATTTGGAAGAGCTCATTATTTGTACCATAGAGTCTATTATTTCATGATTAGGCTTCACAAACAACAATCACTATTATTTTATTAATTAGATTTTTTTTTAATCGTCAGATTGTCAGTATATTTGTTTTTGCAAATATTGTCAAATCGATTTTGCTTCAAAAAATCGTCAGTATATTTGATTAGGCTTCAAAAAATCTTTAAATCGTCACAAACAATAATACCACAGGTTTTATTTAATAGCTTAATGAAAAAGGGGCTAGCCCATTCTGGTGTTTACTATTTCAAATCTCCTGCGTGAAACAATGCAACAGTGAATGCAACTGTGTCCTCAAATAGTTTGAAATCGTAATCACTGTTGAAATCTCCTGCATGTGCAGCAATGCAATAGTTAATGCATAATGCATAAACTATGTGAAATCATAATCACATAATCAAGACACTGTGAGGAGATTGTCCACACGTTAATCAACAGTGTTCGACTTCATAATTATGTTTAAATATTTCATAATTAAAAAATCATAAAAATTGTGAACAATGCTCTGATACCACATGTAAATCTAAATTCATAGATTTCACCGAAATAAATTCTAAATCCCAGATCAACTCATTATTTTTACATTATAATAAAATAAAAATACATAAAATATACATGTAGCCATAATAATAAACTTTTAAAGTGATTGACTTTAATATCTTTCTTAATCTCTTAGAAACTGAGTTTCCTTCTCTTGACCCTTAATCTTAATTATACATTAATGATGGGATACAATGTATATTTATAGGCAACAAGATCACTAATTTTCTTATTAGACTTAAACTCTACCAACCCATCAATGTAATTATATTAGGAAATAACTTCTCTTTCTTGACCAATAGAATGAGAGGTTTAATAGAATAAGAAACCCTAAAATGATAAATTCAATAAATATATGTGATAAATTTCAGATAATTCATATGTGTCAAATTATGTGGGTCATAATTTATCTTACAAACATAACCGAACGCTCACAATCCCA
This sequence comes from Actinidia polygama, assembly GCA_030159135.1. NCBI lineage: Eukaryota > Viridiplantae > Streptophyta > Magnoliopsida > Ericales > Actinidiaceae > Actinidia > Actinidia polygama. The sequence continues at coordinate 15,044,509 of BRYF01000010.1, forward strand.
ACGCTCATAAATTTAGTTGACCACAATGGCGATGGACTAGTTTAATAATCATTCTCTAATTATTGTTTATCTTTAATTTATCTTACAAACATAACCCAATGCTCATAAATTGAGTTGACCACAGTGGCGGTGGACTAGTTTAATATGTTAGATTTTCATGGATTTTCGAATGGATCGTAACCGTTTCATGTGGCCCATGATGTTCCATATTTCATGAACGTTTCTATGCATATTCATAGCACATTTATGGATACTGCCACGATGTTCCACATTCACAACACATTTATGGAAAGTTTCAAAAATCATGTTATGAATTGTTCCACCTTCCGTGCACTTTTATGATGCATTTATGACATATTTATTGTTACTCTTTGATGGAAAGAGTAAATATAGGGGCAAAGTATTTTGGTTGGGTCCCTAAGCCTGCAATCTCATTAAAAAAATACACCATTATAGGGAGATTGAATAAGGTTTGGAAGAATCTTAACCCTA
>BRYF01000010.1:15057500-15060000 GCA_030159135.1 Actinidia polygama
ACAACTAGTTGAACCATAAAATTCTAAAGAAAATGATGGTGCAACACTAAAAAGATCTACTAGACTAAAGAGATCAACAATTCCTAGTGATTATGTTATGTATCTACAAGAATTTGACTACAACATTGGAGCCAAAAATGATCCCGAGTTCTTCTTATGGGCCATGAGTTGCAAAGAATCATAATTATGGTATAATGCCATGAAGGAAGAAATGAATTCTATGAAGAATAACAGAGTCTGGGATCTTGTTGAGTTACCTCATGGTACAAAAGCCATCGAATGTAAATGGGTATTTAAGACAAAGAAAGACTCATTGGGAAAACTTGAGAAATACAAGGCAAGACTCATTGCAAAGGGATTCACTCAAAGTGAAGGAATCTACTACACGGAGACCTTCTCTCCTATATCTACGAAAGATTCCTTATGTATCATATTGGCATTAGTAGCCCATTTTGACTTGGAGTTTCAACAAATGGATGTAAAAACGACATTTCTCAATGGAGATCTAGAGGAGGAGGTTTACATAAAACAACTTGAAGGATTCCCCTCTAGTGATAGTGAGAATTTGGTCTAAAAACTAAAAAAATCCATATATGATTTAAAACAAGCGTCCCGTTAGTGATATTTTAAATTCCATGATGTAATTTCTTCATTCCGATTTGTAGAAAACATCATGGATCAATGTATATACCAGAAGGTCAGTGGGAGTAAGATATGTTTTCTTGTTTTATACGTGGATGATATTTTGCTTGCAACCAACGATAAGGGTTTGCTACATGAGGTAAAACAATTTCTCTATAAAAAAAATTGACATGAAGGATATGGGTGAGGCATCTTATGTCATTGGTATTAAGATCCATAGAGATAGATTTCAAGGCATCTTGGGTTTGTCTCAAGAAACCTATATCAAAAAGGTTCTAGAGAGATTTTGTATGAAAAATTGTTCACTAAGTATAGCTCCTATTGTGAAAGGTGACATGTTCAATTTGAACTAGTGCCCGAAGAATAATCTTGAAAGAGAACATAAGAAGAATATTCCATATGCTTCTGCTATTGGAAGCCTAATATACGCTCAAGTCTGTATAAGATTTGACATTGCATTAGCTAGTAGGATGTTAGGAAGATATCTGAGTAACCCAGGTGTAGACCACTCGAGAGCTGCAAAGAAAGTAATGAGGTGCAAAGATATTTGTTTTCTTGTTTTATATGTGGATGACATTTTGCTTGCAACCAATGATAAGGGTTTACTAAATGAGGTAAAACAATTTCTCTATAAAAAATTTGACATGAAGGATATGAGTGAGGCATCTTATGTCATTGGCATTAAGATACATAGAGACAGATTTCAAGGCATCATGGGGTTGTCTCAGAAATCTATATCAAAAAGGTTCTAGAGAGATTTTGTATGAAAAATTGTTCACCAATTATAGCTCCAATTGTGAAGGGTGGCATGTTCAATTTGAACCAGTGCCCGAAGAATAATCTTGAAAGGAGACAAATGAAGAACATTCCATATGCTTCTGCTGTTGGAAGCCTAATGTACGCTCAGGCCTGTACAAGACTTGACATTGCATTAGCTATTTAGATGTTAGGAAGATATCAGAGTAACCCAGGTCTAGACCACTAGAGAGCTGCAAAGAAAGCGATGAGATACCTTCGAGGGACCAAGGATTACATGCTTATGTATAGACGGACTGCAAGTCTAGAGGTAATTGGCTACTCTGATTCGGACTTCGCTAGCTGTGTTGATTCATGAAAATCAACATTTGGATATATCTTTATGTTTTCTGGTGAAGCTGTATCTTGGAGGAGTGCAAAGCAGACTTTGACTGTTACTTCCACTATGGAGGCTGAGTTTTTATCTTGTTTTGAGGCCACCTCGCATGGTGTATGGATAAAAAGTTTTATTTTTGGGCTTAGAATTGTGGATTCTATTTCTAGATCATTAAAGATATATATTGTGACAATTTGGTTGCAATTTTTATGGCTAAAAATAATAAAAGTGATCGTCAAAGCAAGCACATCGACATCAAGTATCTAGTCATTTGGGAACGTGTTAAAAAGCATAAAGTGGTTATTGAACGCATTAGTAGTGAATTGATGATTGCTGGTCCTTTAACAAAAGGCATGCCACCGTTAAAATTTAAGGATCATGTAGATCAAATGAGACTTGGTTTCTCTATGTAATTGCATTATAAGAACAAATGTTATTTTCAATGAAACTCTATTTGTGATGTTTTCTCATATATGATTCTTTTTATGTACACATTTATTAATTTTTGAGTAATATTATTAATGTTTGGACCTAAAATAAACATAGAGTTTATTTATTAAGTTGTATGGGCTAGTAATTAAGAGGAATGATGCATTGTGATACATGGATGATAATACTCATTTTTTTAGAGTACCTATCTATCGCCATGATCCATGTATTTTGTTTCTTACTATGGTGAATGATGGAATATATGGGCAAGTGGGAGAATGTTAGATTTTCATAGAT
>BRYF01000010.1:15127500-15140000 GCA_030159135.1 Actinidia polygama
CTATAGCTCGGTATCTGATTCAAAAATAAACTAATTTTGGTTGTTAATTCAATCGTTCATTAGTAAGAAACTCAATTAAAATATGAACAAAACTTCATATGACTTAACTCAACATAGAAATTACTATTAACTAGAAGATTGCAAAAACCTCATGCATAGACCACTGACCAACCCGAAATGATGTTGTGAGGAATGATGTCACAATCTACTTCTACCACTTTATTTGCTCTTTTCTTTGTGATTACTTTATTTTTGCTTTTAATGGCATGGGTTTTACCATTTTAAAGGGTAGAATAAGATTTAAAGAAAAGAAGAATATGACGAGAAAGACTAGACAAAGAAGATGACTCTTTAGCAGAGTAGTGTTATGAGTAACTCAATGTTGCATCCCAAATGCATACCTGGATGAAGTGGTGCATTTGGATTGACAAATGCACATCTGGGTGAGGTGGTGCATTTAGATTGACAGTCAATCCAAATCCACCACCTCACCCAGGTGTGCATTTGGGGTGCAACATTGAGGTACCCATAGCACTACTCTGCTAAAGAGTCATCTTCTTTGTCTAGTCTTTCTGGTCATATTCTAATTCAAATGCACCACCTCATCCAGGTTTGCATTTGGGGTGCAACGTTGGGGTACCCATAGCATTTTCCCACTTTAGCATAACTAAGTTTGAAGGAGCAATTTCCATGAAGTTCTGTGATTGATTATTTGATTGATGTGAGTGGGGTGTGGAAAATTGCGCTTTGATTATTTGATTGATGTCAGTGGCGTGTGGAAAATTGTGTGGAGCGCACTGTTTTTTTTGCTTTTCTCTTTTGTTTTTCCATTTTGAACGTGAGTGTGGAGTACACCTCCAAAAAGACATAAGCTCACGATGGATTAATTTGTTTTGTTTTATTTTATTTATTTACAAAAAATGAACTAAAAATATAAAAAATAAAAAAAATAAAAAATCATCACCAAAAGGTAAAAGGTTCACTAATAAAAATAATAATTCAATTTATACAGTAAATTATCTCAAACCTAGCCATATTATATAGTCTTAATTGTAAAGTTTCAAGTTGTATAAGTTTGTGGATTGTAAGTATGTTCTTATTTATCAATATAAATCAAATTTCGATTTTAATTTGAGCTATATCTTTGCTTCTCAAATTCTTTGTATGTTTGGATTAATCTTCGTAACTATCAGAAGGTTACAATTCAATGTGCTCTTATTACCACTAAATTTGATTTTAAGTAATTGTGGGGTTGTGGATGAAGAGAAAAGAAATTGAACATAGACACTAGCGATGATAGCTAGCGGTTACTAGTGGTACAAGCTTGTATATCTGACATGCATGACAAGAACAATGAGAAAGGCCGCAGAAACTATCTTGCGATGGTTTTCAAAGGTCAAGTAAGTGATTGAAAGTGTATATATATACATAGAGAGAATATAAAGTATATGAGCTAAAATTAAGTACATTTGAGAGAGAAAAGACTTGGTTTTTTATCATATAGCTTAGCGCATCCTAGACGCGTCAACTGTCATGTTAGTGAGTAGGCGACTGACCCCATTATGCCCTTAAGGCAAGATTGGCAGCTAGCCTATTATGTCATCGACGTCTGGATCTAAGCATGCGTGTGGCAGAGAAAACTTCACTGTACAAGTTACCCTCTTACCCTGACGTGCCATTGGGATCCCCATCAACCTTTGTGCCTCGATTGAGCTTTCTATATAGAGATAGTTTGGCGGTGGTGCTTGCCCTAGCTCGGCCAAAATTGATATCGGGTATTTTATCCCCTTATAATTTTCCCTCAGCTCGCATGAGCTAGGTCAATGACAGCAAAGGTTATAGGAGCTGGTTGTTAATGATTCTAAATGTGAGGGAGCTCGGGCAATGCACCTACCCTTAGGCACTATTTGACAGGAAAATTACCCATTGAGCCTTACTATAAATAGGTAGCCTTCACCCAACCATTGTTCACCTTTCATTTTGAGAGCACTATAGAGAGAGAAAGTGTGAGCATCTACAAAACCACAAATTGATGTCGTGTGACTGCCATTTCTGACCCTGTTCCTGTTGTCGATCGTTTCATTCTCATCTTTCGACGAACCCATCTCCATATGTTGATCTCCTCTAGACCAACATTTAATTTTCTTTTTTCTTTTTTTTTGTAATTTTTTTACAATACTTTTGTTTTCATTGCATCTGCCTTTTGATGATGTCTGATTCCATTTGGATCTTGCATGTAATGCCCTTAATTTTTATTTTTCACCATCTTGCATCGATAAATGTTGGAACTATCTGTTAGAGTCTGTTTGTGAATTATTTATGGTCGTTCATCTACCATTGACTGGTGGCAAATTGAGCTTTTCAGGTCCTCAGGGCTTTGGGCTGCCTCTGAAATTGGTTTCCCTATTGAAACGGGTCTGACCCGTGTTTGTAGTTGGATATGGTTTTTTGATGATTTTGTAAAATTAGGGTTCGTCTCTTAGGGTTAGCGTTTTGACCCCTCAAGCCATTCTTTCGTCGAGAAAGCTTTGAGATAGAAGGATGGCTTGAGAGTTCAACCTTGATAGTGTGTAGATAAATCGCACAGGGACATAGCTCGAAACTCCCATAGAGTTCGGTTAGCTTTGTGCTTGACCACTTATTGTTGACCTTACCTAGGATAGAGCTTGTTCTGACTGAGGTGTTTATCTTTTTAGAACATGGAACTGAATCTAGCTCGATGTTTAGTATATGATGATGATGCACTGGCCCAGTTTAGGAGTGACCATGACATCTCGAATGACGTTTTGATATAAAGGTCAGGCCCCATTGAGGTGGCTGCCATAGTGCAAGGAGACAGGGATCGCATTCTGATCCGCACGTGGCTGATCCACCAAGTCGAACTTCGGTTCCTGATCAGTCCACTACTATAGGAAGTTATGGTACAGTGTTGGCTTACCTTTATGAAAGTCTCCATAAATTTCGTTCAGATCATGCTGGCGGTGGACATTTTAATGTGGAGGGAAGGGATGGAGTTATACGGTGGTATCCCCGAAGAGGGAACCCGGTACCAACTTGTCTAATAACAACCACTACCTCAAACTCCGAACAACAATAGCTTTGGACAAGGTCAGTGACCGAGATCTTTGACAAGAATTTATACCTTGATGACTTTGTCTAGGTCTTAGGAAATTGGAAGTTTCGGGTTGAGGATGATGGAGTGCACGTCTTCCCTAGGCATAATAGTAGAATAATTGACGGTGAGTCCTTTTGCATTTCAGTTGTACTAACCTCATCTTTACTGCACTTGCACAAATTTTTCCCAGTTTGGGCCAAGCTTTTCATTTGTCGGGTCCTTGGTATTTTCAATAACTTTTCTCAAAATGAGGTCTTCAATTGAGAATTCTCTCTCTTGGACCTTCTAATTATATGTCTTGGTCAGTTGTTTCTAGTAGCTTGCAATTTGTACCAGTGCATTTTTCTTTCGTTCGTCAGCATGGTCAAGGTCATGATCTAAGATCTTTACATTGTGATTGTTGTCGTATGCTTTGGTTTGTATTGTGAGCAAACTGACCTCCACCAGTAATACGACTTTAAAACTGAAATCTAAGGGACAAGGTATTTCATTTGTTGCCTTCTGCGACGTGGTTCGATAGGCCCATAACACGTTCGGTAATTCCTCAACCCATTTGCCTTTGGATTTTTCAAGCCTCTTTTTAATTCTATTCATTATCATTTTGTTAGTCTCCTCGGCTTACCCGTTGCACTACATGTAGCTCGACGTTGAGTTGTAGAATTCAATTTTGATCTTGTCCAATATCTTTTTAACCTTATGGTCCAAGAACTGCATTCCGTTGTTTGGCACAAATGTCCTGGGAATGTCGAATCGTGATAAAATGTTTTTGCGAATGAACTTCATAACCTTCACCTCCCTAACTTGGGCTAGTGGTTTAGCTTCCACCCATTGGGCGAAGTAGTCCGTGGCTGTTAGCAAAATTTCTTATTTCTTAGAGCTCGGGGCAAGACCCCCACGATGTCCATTCCTTATTGGGCAAAAAGTCATGGACTTGTATGTTGGGTCAAATCCCTAGTAGGCTGGTGAATGAGTGAGGGAGAAGAGCTGACACTTTAAACATTTGCGGATATACACTTGTTCATCTTTTTGCATATAATGCCATTAAAACCCTTGAGTTAAGGCTCGGTGGGCCAGCGATTTGCCCTTGAGATGTAGTCCGCAAATTCCTTCATGGAACTCAAACACCATGTCTTTGACCAAGCTCAGGTGAACACATAGCAGCTAGGGCCCCGAGTAAGGTTTTTTATGTAAGTCTCCCATGGGAAAAATCCAGAACTGTGTTGCCCTTACTCAAAGCTTGTGCGTTTCACTTTTGTCTTCTGTAGTTTGTCGTGGTGTAAAAATTATGCAATGGGATCCATCCAGCTCAGTCCTAGCTCAGTGCTGCCCAAGACAGATTCTTGATGAGTTCATGATTGAGAGCTGAGATAAGATCAAGCATGTTAGTGCATCTGCATGAGAGTTTAAATTCCTCCACACTTGCTCGATCTTAACTGCTTGGAATTCTGTGAGGAAGGTCTTTCCTATTTCTAAGTACTTAGCCATTTTGGCTCCCTATACTTCGAATTTTTTGATGACCTGGTTGACCACCAACTTTGAATCACTGAATATGTGGCACTCAAGAACCATCAATATGTTGGCAAACCTAAGTCCCATAATCAAAGCTTCATACTCGGTCTTGTTATTTATTGCGGGAAAATTTACCCTAAAGTAGTGCTTGAAAATTGCCTCTTTTGGACTTTTTAGTACAATGCCAACTCTTGCACCTAGGCTATTTTTTGCTTTGTAAACATACATGTTCCAGGCCGTGGAATCATCGATTTGAGGTGGTTCCTTGCGAACCTTATGACCTTTAGAGATATTCTCGGTCGCTAGTGTTTTTGTGCCTTGAGGCAGTTCCTTGCAAACCTCAAGACCCTCAGATACTGGATAGATTGTTGTTGATGTTCTTGTCGAGCGCTTTCTTTCCCTATATGTAAATTTGGGGTAACTTGGTTCTGGACTCGCAATTTGAGGTGAGAACTCTGCAACAAAAATAATCAAGACTTGGCATTTAATTGCTGCTCTAGGAAGAAATTTTATGTCAAACTATTCGAGCTCGATAGCCTATTTGGATAGTCGCCCAAATAGGTCTGCTTTCATCAACATATTTTTTAGCGAAAACTCTATGTACAATATGATTGGATGTGATTGAAAATAATGTATGAGTTTCCGTGTAGTAATAATTAGGGCTAGTACCAATTTCACTAGCGATAGGTACCTCATTTGGCAATTCATAAACATCTTGCTAACGAAGTAGATCAGACGCTGCTCTCCATCTACCTCCTTAATAAACACTAAGCTAACAACGTCTTCAGAGATGGCGAGGTAGACATGGAGAAGTTCTCCCTAATCCGAGATGGAGAGAAGTGGTGGGGATTGGTTGAGTACTTTTTGAACTGTTGGAGTGCAAGCTCGCACTCATCATTCTATAAAAAAATTGTTTTTATGAAGGAGTTGAAAAAATGGATGGTATTTGTCATAAAAGTTACTAATGAATTGATTGAGAGTAACCGCCATTTCTGTTAACTTTTGTACCTCTTTCTCACTCTTCAGGCTTATAAGGTCATTTATTGCCATAATTTGCTCTGGATTTATCTCGATCCCTCACCAAGTGACTAAGTGCCCCAGGAATTTTCTTGAGCTTACTCCAAAGGCGCAGTTAGCTGCGTTCAGTCTTAACTTATGCTCTTTCAAGATTTCAAACACCTCGACGAAATCCTTCAAATGATCCAACTCTTTTTTGCTTTTGATCACTATGATGTCGATGTAGGCATCCATAGTTTTTCCTATTAGATGTGCGAATATCTTGGTGATCATTCATTTATATGTGGCTCCAACACTTTTTAGCCCAAAGGACATGCTTTGTAGCAAAAAACTCTACGGGGGTTGATAAAGGTAGTCTTCTCTTGATTTGACTCGTGCATTACTATTTGGTGATAACCTCGGTATGCGTTCAAAAAACTCATTTAGGCATGGCTAGATGTTGAGTCCACCAGTTCATCGATTTTAGGTAAGGAAAAGTAGTCTTTTGAACAAGCTCGTTTGAGACTTGTAAAATTGACACACACTCTCCACTTGCCATTATTTTTTTTACCATCACTATATTGGACAGATAACTTGGGTAGAACACTTTTGTGATAACACTTGTCTTCTTTAAATTTTTGACTTTCTCTATCACTACGTCCACGTGCTCGGTTGCGGACCTTATTTCCCTCTACTTCATTAGACAAGCCTCGGGCATAACATTAAACTAATGTTTGATGAAGCTTGGATTTATTCTTGGCATCTCATATGGAGTCCATGCAAAGACCTAAATATTTGCTTTTAAGAATTTGATAAGATTGGTTCTTTCTCGCTCCTTCATGATTGAACTAACAAGGAAGTAGCGGTCCAAGCTTGGCTCATCGAGCTCATAGCGAATAAGGTCCTCCACGACTTTGGCCTCAAGGGTCCTTCCAATATCTTTCAGGACTTTCCTTTCCTCTTCCACCAGCTGCATCTCTTTTATGGTTGCCTTCATGTTGACCATGGCAAGGTAGCATTGTTTGGCCGCCATTTGGTCTCCATAAAGAGTTTCTTTGCCCCAGGAGGTGGCAAATTTGATGACCTGATGCAGCGTGGAGGGAACTCCCTTCATCATGTGTAATTAATATCAACCAATGATTGCGTTATAAAAGGAAGGAATATCAACAATAATAAACTCAGTCTCTAACTCTTGGGAACCAACTCAAACTTTGAGGGTTACGTTTTTCAAGGACCAGTAAGCTTGAGCATTGAACTCGACTAATGGAGTTTAAGCAGGTTTAAATCAACCTTAAATCATTTAAGTTATTTGAAATGATCATAATACATCACCTTAATCAAACTTTCGGAGCCCACTAGGACATAGTTTTGGACTAGCGTTGGATGACCAAGGGCGATCGCTGTGGGGTGTTGGATTCGCTCTAGATCTACCTTGGAAAATGTTATGCTTCCTAGATCAGATAAGCCATGTATTGGCTTCTTTGCTATTGGTTGGACCAAGTGTATCTCTTGCATTTACTGGGAGATGCGGATCTCCCCCTAATTCTATTATCAAGATTAGGGTGATTTGTTCCCCTAATCATGTGAATAGTTTCAAGTGGTAAGCTTTCTTCCATGACATCATCAACTTTATCTCTATCGTAGTGAAACCTTAGATTAGGTTTGACCTCGGCTTCTTATGCCTTCGTCTTCTCTTAATCAACAAACTATTTTAAGTGTCCAACCTGAACAAGATGATCCAAGAAAGTCTTCAGAGCCCTGCAAATTTATATTTTGTGCCCTTTTTCCTCGTGAAAGGCACATTTCGACCGTTGATTGCGTTTCTTGGGGTCTCCTCCCATGGGGGGTAGGTTTTTCGTAGTACGGCTTATCTCAGATCCTAGTAAAGAGTTTGTAGATTCGTTCTTTGAAATCCACACTGACTCCCTGCCTCACTCAACCTTCACGGTCTTTCGTACTTTCCTTTCTCTTTTTGAAGTGCCTTCTCCTTAGGAAGACGACCCTGAAGTTCATTCTGCCTCCGAGTATACATTTCCACTCGTATCATGAGATCTCGAAGGTCAGATAGAGAGTTGAGCGTTAGGTCATCCCATAATTTTTCGCATGGAGTCCACCGGAGCTTGTAGCTGACTACAGCGAGTTCTTCTGAACACTCCTCAATTTCGTAGTAGAGCTCCCAACATCTCTTGCTGTAATTGCGGATCGTTTTGTTTTTACCCTTGCAGAGTGTCAAAAAAGAACTCACATCTTTTATACCTTTGTATTGATCACGAATTGAGCCACAAATGACTCAAATAGTTGAAGAGAGCTTTTGATGGATCACAGTGGGAACTTATCAAACCATTTCAACTCGAGATCGCCCAAGATGGAGGGAAACACCTTACATATAAGTGCATTAAGGTGATTTCATAGTGCCATCATCTGTCAAAAGTGGTTGATGTGTGACCTCGAGTCTGATTCTCCATTGTACATGGTGAATTTTGGAGGGGTTGAACTTCTTTGGAGGTTCTATTTCCTTAAACTCGGGCACGAAAGGAGTTTGGTACCTCGGAGGAGTTGATCTTTTGGCGTGGACCTTGTGGTCCTGGCCTCTGACTTTATCGGGCAACTTTACTCGCAAATCACCATCTTCTTAGCCTCGTTTGGAGTTAAGGGTGTGACGAAGGTCCACACCGGAGATGGATCTTCTCGGTGGTACCCTTTGCCTGCCCGATGCCACGATCTTGCTATCACTTTGGCTCTCGGCCTCAATGTAGTAAGAAATGACTTATTTTCCCTTCTGGCCACCTCGAGGTGTGGCTTCTCATTGTACCGATCTCATCTTGGACGACCCTTCACTAGCTCTAGGGGTCGGTACTTTGAAGTTATTGGCCACTAAGATCTACCTCAACTAGACGATTCTGGATTGGAAAAACCTTATGGTAGCGTCTCTATTGTCTTCTTCGTCATTAGGGAGTGACCGGCTTGACCTTTGCCTAGAGGGGCCCTTGGCCTCCCTTTGAGCATCGGCCAGTAATTTATTCTCCCCCTCACTCGGTGTTTTGGGCACAAGAGGGTACTCCCTTCGAGCTTCGTGATTGACTCTCCCGCCGTTCGTGATTTTGGATGCCATACGAATTGTTTCTTGCAGATGTCTATGGTCGATTTTCCACAGATGACGCCAATTGTGGGGTTGTGGATAAAGAGAAAGGAAATCCAACGTAGAGATTGGCGACGGTAGCTAGTGGTTATTAGTGGAAGAAGCTTATATGCCTGACTTGCAAGACAAGAACAGTAAGAAAGGCTACCAGAGCTATCTCGCGACGTCTCTCTGACGATCAAGTTAATGATCGAAAGTTTATATATTTAGAGAGAGATACTATATTATTTGTGAGATAAAATTGAGTACTTTTGAGAGAGAAAAGACCTGACTTTTTATAGTGTAGCTCGACCAGTGCCTAAAAGTGTCAGCTACCATGTCAATAAGTAAGTAGCTGACCCCATCATGTCTCTAAGACATGATTGACAGTTAGCCTATCAAATCCTTGACGTTTAGATTCAAGTGTGTAGGTGGCAGAAGAAACTTCGTCGACGTGCCATTAGGATTCCCGCCGACCGTCTTGCCTCGACTGAGCTCTGATGCGAGGACCCGCCAAGCTTGCTATGTAGCAACAGTCAGACGGTGGTGCTCGCCCTAACTCGTCCAGAATTGATACTGAGAGTTTTTTATCCTCTTACATTAACGATACATAAATAAAAAATTTATACAATTTTTTTTATAAAGAATGATGTAGTAGAATATGTAAAATATCCAACACAATTACCAAAGTGACATTATCAAATTATTTTTTTTATGTTTTACATACAATTTTTCTATAAGAATATCATTTTTCATATGATTTGGTTGCGATTTAACGTGAAAATGGTTACTTTATGACTTTATGTGCTCCACCGACTAACGCTTTATGACTTTTGTTGCTCTTATTTTTGGAGGATGATCTTTCCTAGAAAAGCATTTAATCATTGACCAAGATACAAGTTGGCTTTCAATATTCCTTTTCTTATAGGATAAAACCAAGGCTAAAATACTATAGTAAATCCCTTTCAACTACGACCCATTCACTTTATCACTCTAAAGTTTGAAAATCAACAGTTAACTATTCCTCGACTAATATCGCTGCCCACTGCCATCCATCCACTCGTTTCATCGTCCATCGCCATCCGTCGGCTAGTCTCGTCGGCCACTTCCGTTTCACACCTTGCCAATTGCCAAACCGCATCTTAGTAAACCCTCTCCCCCTTCAATCCCACCTCCACTACTAAAGAACCTATCCCAATCAAACCCAACTCAGCCACCCCCCCCCCCCACCCCCCCACCCCCTTCATATATCTTTTTTCTTGTCAGACGTGATAGGAAAGAGTACAATATTTTTAATTTACATAAAAATGATTTTTTGAGAGAGAAATTGGGTGGGTATAGGAAACATATTACATTTGGATGAGGTTGGAAGAAAGAAGTTAATGGTGGCAAATAGTTGAATGGCAAATTTGTAACTTGACTTATCCCCCTAATGGCGTTACCATCATTTTTATTCACATACTTTAGGTGCAACTCGAAAACTAGTCATATTTCAAGGGGGTTTACTATAGTTTATCCTAAAATGAAAGTAAAAAGAGATCTTTATAATCAAATGGGTCTCTTTTTTTGTGTCCTTTAATTTTTTTTTATTCTCTTTATTTTGTCTTTTTGATATTTAGTTAGGGGGAAAGGTTACCGTCACCGTATTTGTTATCGAATGCACCCAAACGACGTCATTTTTGATAAAAAAAAGTGGCCCATTAGTGGAACAAATGACGTCGTTTTGGATCCAAAACGACGTCATTTTGGTGCGTTCGATAATAAATGCGATAACAAATACGGTGACTGTAACCTTTCCCTTAGGCATGATTGGTGAATTTGAACGAATGTGCTACATTCTGAGTAAAAAGAGAAAAAAAACTATAAACTTTGTTTAACAGTGATCACTTCTCTAGCATGATGGATCCAAAGGACGGTTGAAAACTACTCGTTATCTTACAAATTTTGTATTTTGTATGTAGCTTTGCTTTTTTAAGATAAAAATGTATTTTGTTCACACACTATTATTGGCTATTGTGGAGTATGTTTTCTAAAAAAAATTAAAGGTACACACTTTATTTACTATAAAACCAAATACTAACGTGGCCCTAAAAAGTTCTATCGATTAGACTAAAAACTCTTGCCAAATCAATTATTTGGCTATCAACTTTTGGCTAAATTTTATCAGTCAACATCTTTAAATCATGATTATTAAAATCCTTCTTAAAAGTAAAACCGTAGAGTAAACAGGTACACAATTTTTAAATACAACTTAAGACACAACGTTCTAGAAGGAGTGAGTTACATATCATATGAGTTCCAATGTGGAATCCACCAATACGAAAATGATTTTACACCAATAGGAGAATTGCTATTTTTTGCTAGTTTGACTCTATAGTTAATTAAAAATCAATAGAGATACTCTAAAGTGTGTATAATTAAGCATATGTGGAATTATTAACTTATTATTGCAGAAAAGCTTTGCTATTCGAAAGCTTTCATGCTTAGAACTTGCAAGTTATCATGCTGTCGTCTTCCATTTAGATTCCATATTTGTGGTGGCAAGACTTTTGTATTTTTCTCTTTCTTTCTTTTTTTTTTTATAAGGAGACTTTGGATTTTAAGTCAACAACACCGATTTATTTTTGTTTGAAAATATTACAATTACCAAAAAATTTATTTGAGTATAAAGATTTTATTTTTAGTTAATTTTTTTAATATTTAATCGAGATTTTATAATTTTTTTGACGAGATGAGTGTGAAAATATAATTTTTTTTATCAATTTTTTTTAAAAATCACTAAATGTAAAAAAAAATGAAGATTTAAGAAAAAAAAGAGAGAATCTCACGAAACAACAGCAAAAGGATGAATTACGCTGACCTACCCTGAATTGTTTGACTAGTGCAGATTACCTCCTCAAATTTTTGACGTTAGACTTACCTCCTTTGTCAGTGTTTGTCTTTTAATAGGTTTAACATAGCATGCACATTTTACTGTGTTGCCCTGACATACAAATAGCGAATTACCTCACTTCCCCTAGAAACTTCACCATCCTCTCTTCTCTTTCCAAACCCTACTACACCCCGTACCCCAGTCATTTTCTATCACTTTTTGTTAGCGGAGATGGACGGAGGAGGGTTTACATTGCAATGTGACCGAAAGTGTGAGAGTTAGACTGTATAAGTTAAAAGTTAAGGGTGCAAAGTGACGATAGGAATAAAGTTCAAGGGTGCAAAGTGAAATTTAAGTGAGGTTATTATTGTTATTTCATCTTATTGTTTCTTTTCTAGTTTCATGTGATAATGGAGGGAAGGGACTAATGGGACGATTTTCAGCAGAAACCAGATGAGGATGAGGAGATCAACCGATTGAGAGAGAAAGAGAAACCCTTTCGTGGGTTTGCTGTGGTATTCAGTGACTCTCTTTCATATGCCAGAGTTTTGTGTGCTTTGAACAAGGTGTGAACACTCGTTATTTTTGTGTGTTTTCAAAAAGCTACTGATATTTTTCTTTGATAGTTCTCTCCAATACTTATTGAGGGTGTTTGTCTTTTATAGATTTGGTTTTTAAAGACTAAATATATCCCTTTGGTGAATAATGGTTGACTTTAGAAGCTTTTTGGATATTTGATTTTAACCTAAAACCACATGGATATATGAAAGTGGTGTTTGTTAATCTCAATATTTTCTAATTAAAATCCAGTGAACAATTATTTATTGTTTGTGAAAAATATGTATCTTCTTTCAATTGATGTTCTACTTCTGGCTTGAGCTAAACAGCTT
>BRYF01000010.1:15162500-15165000 GCA_030159135.1 Actinidia polygama
GATCTATTAATTATTTGTACCAAATGAAATTGATAACAATTAATCAAAGATGTGTACAATTTTAAATTTTAATCTTTAAAAATACCATTAATATTTCATAAACAAACATTAAAATTGTTTGAAAGATAAGAAGTTAATTCATTAAAGGGTCGAAAGACAACATCGTCATTGAACCGAGCCTAAAGATTTAACCTATCATATTTGATTGAAAATTAACCACGTTTTTGTTTTTAAAAATTAAAATAAAATTATACTAAATATTTAAAAGCGTAAGAAATTAAATACTTGATAGATAAATAAATTTAAGCGATAAAATTAAGTAATAAAATCAACTGAGAGAGAGGTAGAACCGTCCCATCTGGTTGTAAAAGTAAATAAAACGATAAATTAAGCGATAAAATTAAGCATAAAACCAACCGAGATGGAGATAAAATCGTCCCATCTGATCGTTAAAGTAAATAAAGCAGTAAATTAAAATAACTTCTGTATATAACTCTCAAAAAAACTAAGTGTTTGAACTTAAACTAGACTAATCTAATTTAATCAAAACTAAAATTAAAAGTGTTTGAACTAATACTAAAACTAAACTTAACAGAACACTATAACTAAAAAATAAAACTTTCAGAGAACTTAAAACTCTCCTAAACTAAAACTCCAAATTTTCTAACCTGGAACTTAAAAACCTCTTCTCCAATTTATAGAAAAATTCTAAGATATATATACGGACAGAGAGGGAGAGGGAGAGAGAGAGAGAGAGAGAGAGAGCCATTTTGTCAACTAAAAGGCTGCCATTTGATAGTCCATGACTTTCCATCATGTTGCCATTTGATAGCACATGCCCTCGTTATGACTTTCCATCATGTTGTCAGAAGCTTTTAATGTTTGGGGAATGGATGGAGGTTGATTCTCAGCATTTGCGCGCATGGCCACTCTCCACTGTTGACCGGGAATTTCTGAACCAGTTCAACTAGAACAGTTTGTTTGTTTGTTCTTTGTTTGATTTAATTTTTCTCTAAGCATTTTGATCTCTCCCAACTGGTATAAGCTTTTAACCTTCTAATCTCCTTGAAATATTTTTTTTTACCTGCAAAACTCTTTTATACCATGTACGTTAAATGTGTATAAATGTAATAAATAATATGCACAATAATGCTAAAATGTGAGAGAATTCAATAGATAAATTATAATATTCTATGTCAATCACACACTACACCTCCTTTATTATCTGAAATCACACTAACACCCATGTAAGCAACAACATTTAATTTAATGGCAAAGTTACTAAAATACATTATTTTATTGTCAAATTTTCAAGAGAAAGGGTAAGAGGAAAAAATCAAATGGAGACGAAGGACCAAATTCCACCTCCCACCTTCAGCTTCCGTTGGAGTTGTAGAGATTGTTGTGGTGGTGGTGAGTTTCAATACATCTAGAAGTGAGATTCAAGTAGAATGGAGGAATATGTGATATTCCTTATTTATAGGGATAAGTAACGACTTTTCGGAAAGTAGGGATAAAACGGGCATTTAATTGAATATTTTTGCTGAAAATTAAAGATTTGACTAAACTGTTACTTTTTAGCCAAAAAAGATACATACACCACAGATTTTGCAAAACAAATTTTCTATCCGGATACACAAATAGCCTTTGTTCTCCTTTCAACTAAAAGAAACTGAACAGGAATCGTTCAATTCAACAAATTAATAGGACACCATATAAGAACTATACAAAGCCTCTCTCATTCAGTATCTCAAGAGTATGCATATGAATGCTTGTGTATGCATGTATTTGGATAGTCTAACAATGAATTAAGGAACCTATATATAAGAAAGGAAACCACAGCTGAACAACAAAATCGAATTTGGCGAATTCTTGTCTAGATATGCTACTAAGAGAAACACACACCGAAAACACAAGTTCGATAGAACGGAGTATCGTTACATTTTAAAGGTGAATACACTAATATGAAACTAGAATGACGAAAACCTTGAACAACTTCTTCTCATACGATCTAAAAAATTGACCTATAATTATCAACACAAGTAGAAATTATCTTTGTTTAGTTTTGCAGCACCGAATAGTAAAATCTATCAATTCAACGAATCGAAGAGAAATACACATATTTCAGTTACAAGCAAAAACATGAGCTAACACTGTGTGAGGTTTAACCTTCTCTC
This sequence comes from Actinidia polygama, assembly GCA_030159135.1. Taxonomy (NCBI): domain Eukaryota; kingdom Viridiplantae; phylum Streptophyta; class Magnoliopsida; order Ericales; family Actinidiaceae; genus Actinidia; species Actinidia polygama. The sequence continues at coordinate 15,164,678 of BRYF01000010.1, forward strand.
CGTGCAGTTGCGCTAGTAGTCGATGTTATTGCAGATAATAATACAAACTCGTGAATTATATGGAACCTTCACAAGCTCAGGGAACCTATAGATGTTTCAGTGAACTAACATACATATTAAAACCACAGTAGTGGCATATATAGATAACTTTCCAAATATACGAGTGAGTAGTAGCTGTTATACCATTGTTATGATACAATTAATAACAATAAGCATGTTTGTGCTACTAGCCTGTCAGCAATATCAAGGCATATTATTGCAGATAATATTACAAGCTCATGAATTATATGGAACCTTTAAAAGCTCTGGGAACATGTAGATGT
>BRYF01000010.1:15185000-15187500 GCA_030159135.1 Actinidia polygama
TTTGGGCTAAAGAGAGTGGAGAATCCTGAGTTTGAATACCCCGATGTAGGAGCCCCTCCCTTGCCGGTTATCTGTAATGAGTTGTTTAAAAAGGGAGAGACATGGGATGGAGTAGTAAATTGTAGTAAACAGAAATTGAACTCTAGGTACCTCATCCTTTTTCTATTTTCTTGCCACTCGTTGATGCCATTGAAGAGGACTGTGGACGTGAGTTTAAATCGAGCTCAGTTACTTTGGGCTATTGGGACGGGCAAATCCATAGATTTACCACGGTATATGTTTTTGCAAATATATCATGCTTACACACACCCTAACCCTAAGGGATCGATTCCCTTTACTTGCATGCTTACCAAGTTGATTAGGGATTCGAGAGCTAAGATTCCCCGAGAGTTCATCACCCTTGATCAGGATAACCCAATAGATTATGCGATCCTAAGTCGTTCGGAGGGGCAAAAGAAGAGGAGGAAAGAAGTGGAGGAATTGAGGAGAAGGGCGAGTTATGAAGGAGAAATGGGGCAGACATCAGGAATTGATTTTGCAAGTTTGCAAGCTGCAGTGGAGCAACAAGGTCAGAAATTAGATGCTTTCATTGCTTCGTCTGAGTCTCGATGGAAGAACATTGAGGAACACGTTGAAGGTAACACTGTTATGCTCCAGGAGATGATGGCGATGATGATGAGAAGACAACCACCAGCTCCAGCAAGTGATGATGATGACGATGGAAATGAACCACAGGAGTTTAAACTATGTTCTTTTAATTTATGTTTTTACTTTCTAGTCTAAAACTCTTACTTTGTTTTTTGGTTAACTGTTTTGGATGTTCTGTTTTGGGATATTAGTTTTTGAAAGCTGGATGGATGAAAACTTTGTTTTTGGTATTTTGGGTTTGATTGATAATTGCCTATGGATCTAACGGTGTTTGAGACAGGTTTTGTTCAACCAATTTGTTTTGAATTCATCCAAAACAGGTAGGTTCTCTGGTTCCGTTATAGTGGCATGTGATTTCTCGCATCTCAACAACTAAATAAAGTTTTATAGTTATTGATTGATGGATATGTTGAGTTTACTTAGATGATTATCATTTTATTCATGGCATTGCAAACTTATAATGAGATACAATTATGTCATGCATTGAACTAAGTTTGGAATATTGATTGATTCACCCTTATGTAGTGATGAATTGCAAGTTTTAGTCATAAATCCATCATAAGAGTGAGTCTACATCGTTGTACACTATCTTGTTATATAACATCGTATCTATCGCTCGTGTGCATGCGTATCCTTAGAAGGTGGAGATTGTGCCTTGTGAGTTTAGAGCCAAATGATCGTTCTTCAGAGTGATTTACGTTTACTCAGGATATTTTATTGATATTCCTTTAATTGAATGGCTTAGTTATTCTTGAGTTTGGTTTGCATGTTGAGTAGTAGGTGGAGTTTTTGATATTTTATACATATTTGAAGTTTTGACTTGATATTTTCTGGATTGTATGATTAGGCCATTTCATTTTTTTTGAGCCATTCATCTTGATACTCGTTTACACATGATCTCGAAATGTGTGTAAATGCTAAGGTAATGCATTGCTTAGAAGTCAGTGAAGTTGTATGTAGTTGAAAAAAAAAAAAAGTTTACGATTTTTAAGGATTACAAGTTTGTAAGGATTGGGATTGAGGATTGATTTCATTCTTGCCATCATGTGCAGTGCGCAATACACATGTGGAATTTCAATTACCATTTTTCCCTCTTCGTTATTCTCGGCTCTTCTTTCACATGGCCCTAACATATCCGGAATTTTACGAGTCATTAATTTAGTCTAGTATAAATTGTTACATGTCAAATCCCTAGTTATTACTTGAACTGTGAATGTTCTTTCACTAAGCTATGCCAAGTCGATACACTTACGATTTAGCGGTTCTTGGTGACGAAATTTGCTCGGGTTGCATATATTATACACTTACTCTTTTACCGAGCTTTTCAAATTGAGAGAACCTTGAGTGTTCGCATTTTCGAGTTGAGTGTATGTCTAGTGATATTTGGAATCAAAGCATAAAGGATACAATTGCATGCGTTGTGATGCTAGGGCTATATGTCATTGATAGTGTACTTCAATGTGATTTCATCTCTTTGATGCTTTATACCTTTGACTCGCACTATTCATGATTTAAGAGAATCGAGATTTATTTTGAATGGAGTTATTGTATGATTGTTGTGTCTTTGTTATCCTCTTGACATGACATGAGTTGATGTTTGTGGGTGTCATCACTGGAAACCCTCACGAGACACCACTCGTCCACTAGGGTAACCTAGGGGTTTAAAGGCTAGGTGTAGTCGCTAAATGCACCCGGGAATCCTACGAAAGTGAATATTATGTTTTCTTTTCTTAGTTTTGCTGGGGACTAGCAAAAGGTTAGTTGGGGCTGTGATTACACCATAAAAGTGTGATTATAAGCCTTTAATTCGCCCTTTTGTTAGGCTTAAAATAAGTGTAATTGTGTTATATTA
>BRYF01000010.1:15192500-15195000 GCA_030159135.1 Actinidia polygama
ACAAAAATATCCTTCTTACTTTTTACATCTCTCTCCATTTCTCACTACACCTCAAATCAATTAGTCAACTACACTTTCAAGGTCCGGCCACCACCACCCACGTCCGGCCGTAATTTTTCCTAGGGCCAACAACAACTTTTCCAACTGGTCACTAGAGACTTTTTCCTGGCTGACTATTAGGTCCATTTTGACGAGAATTGATAAAATAAAAATAAAAAAAATAAAGAGTTTCTACGGTCCAATTTGACACAATTTTTTTGAGCTAGAATATTTTCTGTTTAGTTTTTGGTTAATTTTTTTATTTATTTTTTCAGTTTGTTAAGATTAATAAAGAATAAGAAAATCAAATGTATATATATATATATATATATATATATATATATATATATATATAGTTTTTTTAAACAAACCTTATCAAATCTAAAAAAAGCGCGTGGTATGCATGGATTGTACACGCGAAGTGGTGGCCGCGCGTTTGGGACTTTTTGCCAATTGTTTGTGGTTATTTGGAATCACCTCTTCGATACAAATACAATGGTCCTATCAAAGTGCGATTTGGAGCAAAGTTTGAAAAGATCCGAGACTTGACAATGATGGTTGGCGGGTTGGTCTTTGCCAATAGATGGTGGTTGGTTGGCTGGTTGTTCTTCGCCGATAGGTGCTGGAATAGTGCTGGAGTTTAGCAGAAGTTAGGCCACTAGACGTGGCTCTGATACCATATTTGAAGAAATTGTAGAATAAGAGAGAGAGAGAGAGAGAGAGGGGGGAAATTTCTGTATTGTATTACTTGAATCAATAATACACATAGGTCCTCTTTATATAGAGGAAGATCAATAAGAAATAGTTTACATAAGGAAACTATAGTAATGTATTCAGAATATATTCAAAATATATATAGAAAAGATATGCTAACATTGTGAAGTGGTTTGTGTCAATGTCACTTTGTCAATATCCCTTTAGAAAATAAAAGAAGACTATTGGGTCCATGTTGACTAGAATTGATAAAATAAAAATAAAGAGATTCTAAGGTCCAATTTGACACAATTTTTTTGAGCTAGAATATTTTCTGTTAAGTTTTTGGTTAATTTTTGTATTTATTTTTTCAGTTTGTTAAGATTAATAAAAGAATAAGAAAATCAAATGTATATATATATAGTTTTTTTAAACTCTTCCGATAATACTCTACAAAACCTTAGCAAATCTAAAAAAAGTCCTACACACTAAGATATTTATACAAATCCTTAAAGAAAAATAAAATATCTTACAAGGTTGAGAAAAGAATGACAAGAGATTGTGTTGCATAAGGTGGAATACATAGGAAATCGAGACGATAGATGACCATAAACTGTAAAGGAGAAAGTGTAAAAATAACTTATATTTGGAGCATGGGCGGCGGCGCATGTATGCTGATGGGGTCAGATGAACCCATCAGCCTTTGAAAAATGTTCAAAAAAAAATTTAGTGTTACAAAGGGTTATTATTGGAATAATTTTGGAATAGGAGAATTCTAACATTTTTAAATTTTTCTTGTTGATCCTGGAAAGAAAATGGGGTTAGAGAGAAATTCTCCAGATTCAAATAGATTAATCAATTCTATTTGGCTAAATTAGACAAAAATATCCTTCTTACTTTTTACATCTCTCTCCATTGAATTCATAAAAGAAATATAATTGACCCCATTAACAAAAAAATTTGTAGCCGCCACTGATTTAGGATAGGGTGTACAAAGGGTTATTATTGGAATAATTTTGGAACAGGAGAAGTTCTAAAAATTTTAAATTTTTCTTGTTGATCCTGGAAAGAAAATGGGGTTAAGAGAGAAATTCTCCAGATTCAAATAGATTAATCAATTCTATTTGGCTAAATTAGACAAAAATATCCTTCTTACTTTTTACATCTCTCTCCATTTCTCACTGCACCTCAAATCACTTACTCAACTACACTTTCAAGGTCCGGCCACCACCTCCCACGTCTGGCCGTAATTTTTCCTAGGGCCAACAACTTTTCCAACTGGTCACTAGAGACTTTTTCCTGGCTGACTATTAGGTCCATTTTGACGAGAATTGATGAAATAAAAATAAAAAAATCAAGAGGTTCTAAGGTCCAATTTGATACAATTTTTTGAGCTAGAATATTTTTCGGTTTAGTTTTTGGTTATTTTTTATTTTTTTTCAGTTTGTTGAGATTAATAAAAGAATAAGAAAATCAAATGTGTATATATATATATTTAGACTCTTCCGATAATACTCAAGACGAATCAAAAATAAAATGTTTTAATCCAAATTGGGTGCAAAATTTCTCACATTTTACAAATATGATGAGAAATAAAGAGAAATGGTAAAACAAAGAATTCTCTTATTAAGCCATTTTTGTTAATTATCATAAACAACGGTGAGAATTGATAAGAAATTGTGATAATCAAACAATAGTTAACGGGTGATTCTATTTCAACCCAAGGAATTTTTCTCTAATCCCATTTTTTAATTTGACAAAATTTCAC
>BRYF01000010.1:15200000-15210000 GCA_030159135.1 Actinidia polygama
AGTGAATGGCCAAGGAGAGAAGTCGCTGTAAGGTGAATGATCATGTCTTGTTTGTAGTCTAGAATTGAATTTGAGGATCAGGTTCCTCGAACCATTTTGTTATCTGTGAACCACAAAAAAGATAAAAATATTTACTAGGTTACTCTTGAGCATGGAAAAGTAATCCCATAACTATGAAAGAAAAAAGGATATTCAAATTCGCAATTTACTGTTCCTTCCATCATTAGTATTATATATTTTCTTGATAATTCGGTATCCGTCTCATGGACCGACGAATCCAGAAATCAATATCTTGGGGGTTTCATTAGGGATAGCTTCTCTGCAGTGCAAAATTTGTTCAAGTATTTTGGGCCTTTTTTGATGATTCAATGTGTTTATATTGTAGACTTCATTGAAAAATTTAATACTGTATAGGGATACAAATCAATATCTGATCAATATCAATTTATATGAAGATAAATAGATATAGTCATGTGAGCTATAATCATTTATTAAGTTATAAAACAGTACTGAATGAATATTAATTTGTATTCGATCAACATGATTTTTTACGGTATTGATCTTCACGATAGAGTGAAGAGCGCAATTCCTTGTTGTGTTGGTCCCCAATGCCCCCCGATCTCTGCCATATCTATCTCCAAACCAGCCACAAACACTACACGGGTACATTGGAAGACTTGAATGTTTAGAGCTAAGGTCCTCATTTATGGATTTGAAACAATGACCAAAAACGCTGCTTGGCTTAGTTTTTGGAAAATTTTGATCGGTTCATGATTTTCAATTTTTTTTGAGAATTTGTAAAAGAAGAGTGCATTTTTTATAAAATAGAATGTGCAAAATTGGCAAATGTTCCTTGGAAATTGGAATGACAATGAGAAAATAGAAGAATGCTCATAGTTATTCAAGTGCTGTCTACATTAAGTGAATGGCCAAGGAGAGAAGTCGCTGTAAGGTGAATGATCATGTCTTGTTTGTAGTCTAAATTGAATTTGAGGATCAGGTTCCTCGAACCATTTTGTTATCTGTGAACCACAAAAAAGATGAAAATACTTACTAGGTTACTCTTGAGCATGGAAAAGTAATCCCATAACTATGAAAGAAAAAAGGATATTCAAATTCGCAATTTACTGTTCCTTCCATCATTAGTATTATATATTTTCTTGATAATTCGGTATCCGTCTCATGGACCGACGAATCCAGAAATCAATATCTTGGGGGTTTCATTAGGGATAGCTTCTCTGCAGTGCAAAATTTGTTCAAGTATTTTGGGCCTTTTTTGATGATTCAATGTGTTTATATTGTAGACTTCATTGAAAAATTTAATACTGTATAGGGATACAAATCAATATCTGATCAATATCAATTTATATGAAGATAAATAGATATAGTCATGTGAGCTATAATCATTTATTAAGTTATAAAACAGTACTGAATGAATATTAATTTGTATTCGATCAACATGATTTTTTACGGTATTGATCTTCACGATAGAGTGAAGAGCGCAATTCCTTGTGGTGTTGGTCCCCAATGCCCCCCGATCTCTGCCATATCTATCTCCAAACCAGCCACAAACACTACACGGGTACATTGGAAGACTTGAATGTTTAGAGCTAAGGTCCTCATTTATGGATTTGAAACAATGACCAAAAACGCTGCTTGGCTTAGTTTTCGGAAAATTTTGATCGGTTCATGATTTTCAATTTTTTTTGAGAATTTGTAAAAGGAGAGTGCATTTTTTATAAAATAGAATGTGCAAAATTGGCAAATGTTCCTTGGAAATTGGAATGACAATGAGAAAATAGAAGAATGCTCATAGTTATTCAAGTGCTGTCTACATTAAGTGAATGGCCAAGGAGAGAAGTCGCTGTAAGGTGAATGATCATGTCTTGTTTGTAGTCTAGAATTGAATTTGAGGATCAGGTTCCTCGAACCATTTTGTTATCTGTGAACCACAAAAAAGATGAAAATACTTACTAGGTTACTCTTGAGCATGGAAAAGTAATCCCATAACTATGAAAGAAAAAAGGATATTCAAATTCGCAATTTACTGTTCCTTCCATCATTAGTATTATATATTTTCTTGGTAATTCGGTATCCGTCTCATGGACCGACGAATCCAGAAATCAATATCTTGGGGGTTTCATTAGGGATAGCTTCTCTGCAGTGCAAAATTTGTTCAAGTATTTTGGGCCTTTTTTGATGATTCAATGTGTTCATATTGTAGACTTCATTGAAAAATTTAATACTGTATAGGGATACAAATCAATATCTGATCAATATCAATTTATATGAAGATAAATAGATATAGTCATGTGAGCTATAATCATTTATTAAGTTATAAAACAGTACTGAATGAATATTAATTTGTATTCGATCAACATGATTTTTTACGGTATTGATCTTCACGATAGAGTGAAGAGCGCAATTCCTTGTGGTGTTGGTCCCCAATGCCCCCCGATCTCTGCCATATCTATCTCCAAACCAGCCACAAACACTACACGGGTACATTGGAAGACTTGAATGTTTAGAGCTAAAAGGTCCTCATTTATGGATTTGAAACAATGACCAAAAACGCTTCTTGGCTTAGTTTTCGGAAAATTTTGATCGGTTCATGATTTTCAATTTTTTTTGAGAATTTGTAAAAGGAGAGTGCATTTTTTATAAAATAGAATGTGCAAAATTGGCAAATGTTCCTTGGAAATTGGAATGACAATGAGAAAATAGAAGAATGCTCATAGTTATTCAAGTGCTGTCTACATTAAGTGAATGGCCAAGGAGAGAAGTCGCTGTAAGGTGAATGATCATGTCTTGTTTGTAGTCTAGAATTGAATTTGAGGATCAGGTTCCTCGAACCATTTTGTTATCTGTGAACCACAAAAAAGATGAAAATACTTACTAGGTTACTCTTGAGCATGGAAAAGTAATCCCATAACTATGAAAGAAAAAAGGATATTCAAATTCGCAATTTACTGTTCCTTCCATCATTAGTATTATATATTTTCTTGATAATTCGGTATCCGTCTCATGGACCGACGAATCCAGAAATCAATATCTTGGGGGTTTCATTAGGGATAGCTTCTCTGCAGTGCAAAATTTGTTCAAGTATTTTGGGCCTTTTTTGATGATTCAATGTGTTCATATGGTAGACTTCATTGAAAAATTTAATACTGTATAGGGATACAAATCAATATCTGATCAATATCAATTTATATGAAGATAAATAGATATAGTCATGTGAGCTATAATCATTTATTAAGTTATAAAACAGTACTGAATGAATATTAATTTGTATTCGATCAACATGATTTTTTACGGTATTGATCTTCACGATAGAGTGAAGAGCGCAATTCCTTGTGGTGTTGGTCCCCAATGCCCCCCGATCTCTGCCATATCTATCTCCAAACCAGCCACAAACACTACACGGGTACATTGGAAGACTTGAATGTTTAGAGCTAAGGTCCTCATTTATGGATTTGAAACAATGACCAAAAACGCTGCTTGGCTTAGTTTTCGGAAAATTTTGATCGGTTCATGATTTTCAATTTTTTTTGAGAATTTGTAAAAGGAGAGTGCATTTTTTATAAAATAGAATGTGCAAAATTGGCAAATGTTCCTTGGAAATTGGAATGACAATGAGAAAATAGAAGAATGCTCATAGTTATTCAAGTGCTGTCTACATTAAGTGAATGGCCAAGGAGAGAAGTCGCTGTAAGGTGAATGATCATGTCTTGTTTGTAGTCTAGAATTGAATTTGAGGATCAGGTTCCTCGAACCATTTTGTTATCTGTGAACCACAAAAAAGATGAAAATACTTACTAGGTTACTCTTGAGCATGGAAAAGTAATCCCATAACTATGAAAGAAAAAAGGATATTCAAATTCGCAATTTACTGTTCCTTCCATCATTAGTATTATATATTTTCTTGATAATTCGGTATCCGTCTCATGGACCGACGAATCCAGAAATCAATATCTTGGGGGTTTCATTAGGGATAGCTTCTCTGCAGTGCAAAATTTGTTCAAGTATTTTGGGCCTTTTTTGATGATTCAATGTGTTCATATGGTAGACTTCATTGACAAATTTAATACTGTATAGGGATACAAATCAATATCTGATCAATATCAATTTATATGAAGATAAATAGATATAGTCATGTGAGCTATAATCATTTATTAAGTTATAAAACAGTACTGAATGAATATTAATTTGTATTCGATCAACATGATTTTTTACGGTATTGATCTTCACGATAGAGTGAAGAGCGCAATTCCTTGTGGTGTTGGTCCCCAATGCCCCCCGATCTCTGCCATATCTATCTCCAAACCAGCCACAAACACTACACGGGTACATTGGAAGACTTGAATGTTTAGAGCTAAGGTCCTCATTTATGGATTTGAAACAATGACCAAAAACGCTGCTTCGGAAAATTTTGATCGATCCATGATTTTCAATTTTTTTTGAGAATTTGTAAAAAAAGAGTGCATTTTTTATAAAATAGAATGTGCAAAATTGGCAAATGTTCCTTGGAAATTGGAATGACAATGAGAAAATAGAAGAATGCTCATAGTTATTCAATTGCTGTCTACATTAAGTGAATGGCCAAGGAGAGAAGTCGTTGTAAGGTGAATGATCATGTCTTGTTTGTAGTCTAGAATTGAATTTGAGGATCAGGTTCCTCGAACCATTTTGTTATCTGTGAACCACAAAAAAGATGAAAATATTTACTAGGTTACTCTTGAGCATGGAAAAGTAATCCCATAACTATGAAAGAAAAAAGGATATTCAAATTCGCAATTTACTGTTCCTTCCATCATTAGTATTATATATTTTCTTGATAATTCGGTATCCGTCTCATGGACCGACGAATCCAGAAATCAATATCTTGGGGGTTTCATTAGGGATAGCTTCTCTGCAGTGCAAAATTTGTTCAAGTATTTTGGGCCTTTTTTGATGATTCAATGTGTTCATATGGTAGACTTCATTGAAAAATTTAATACTGTATAGGGATACAAATCAATATCTGATCAATATCAATTTATATGAAGATAAATAGATATAGTCATGTGAGCTATAATCATTTATTAAGTTATAAAACAGTACTGAATGAATATTAATTTGTATTCGATCAACATGATTTTTTACGGTATTGATCTTCACGATAGAGTGAAGAGCGCAATTCCTTGTGGTGTTGGTCCCCAATGCCCCCCGATCTCTGCCATATCTATCTCCAAACCAGCCACAAACACTACACGGGTACATTGGAAGACTTGAATGTTTAGAGCTAAGGTCCTCATTTATGGATTTGAAACAATGACCAAAAACGCTGCTTCGGAAAATTTTGATCGATCCATGATTTTCAATTTTTTTTGAGAATTTGTAAAAAAAGAGTGCATTTTTTATAAAATAGAATGTGCAAAATTGGCAAATGTTCCTTGGAAATTGGAATGACAATGAGAAAATAGAAGAATGCTCATAGTTATTCAATTGCTGTCTACATTAAGTGAATGGCCAAGGAGAGAAGTCGTTGTAAGGTGAATGATCATGTCTTGTTTGTAGTCTAGAATTGAATTTGAGGATCAGGTTCCTCGAACCATTTTGTTATCTGTGAACCACAAAAAAGATGAAAATATTTACTAGGTTACTCTTGAGCATGGAAAAGTAATCCCATAACTATGAAAGAAAAAAGGATATTCAAATTCGCAATTTACTGTTCCTTCCATCATTAGTATTATATATTTTCTTGATAATTCGGTATCCGTCTCATGGACCGACGAATCCAGAAATCAATATCTTGGGGGTTTCATTAGGGATAGCTTCTCTGCAGTGCAAAATTTGTTCAAGTATTTTGGGCCTTTTTTGATGATTCAATGTGTTCATATGGTAGACTTCATTGAAAAATTTAATACTGTATAGGGATACAAATCAATATCTGATCAATATCAATTTATATGAAGATAAATAGATATAGTCATGTGAGCTATAATCATTTATTAAGTTATAAAACAGTACTGAATGAATATTAATTTGTATTCGATCAACATGATTTTTTACGGTATTGATCTTCACGATAGAGTGAAGAGCGCAATTCCTTGTGGTGTTGGTCCCCAATGCCCCCCGATCTCTGCCATATCTATCTCCAAACCAGCCACAAACACTACACGGGTACATTGGAAGACTTGAATGTTTAGAGCTAAGGTCCTCATTTATGGATTTGAAACAATGACCAAAAACGCTTCTTGGCTTAGTTTTCGGAAAATTTTGATCGGTTCATGATTTTCAATTTTTTTTGAGAATTTGTAAAAGAAGAGTGCATTTTTTATAAAATAGAATGTGCAAAATTGGCAAATGTTCCTTGGAAATTGGAATGACAATGAGAAAATAGAAGAATGCTCATAGTTATTCAAGTGCTGTCTACATTAAGTGAATGGCCAAGGAGAGAAGTCGCTGTAAGGTGAATGATCATGTCTTGTTTGTAGTCTAGAATTGAATTTGAGGATCAGGTTCCCCGAACCATTTTGTTATCTGTGAACCACAAAAAAGATGAAAATACTTACTAGGTTACTCTTGAGCATGGAAAAGTAATCCCATAACTATGAAAGAAAAAAGGATATTCAAATTCGCAATTTACTGTTCCTTCCATCATTAGTATTATATATTTTCTTGATAATTCGGTATCCGTCTCATGGACCGACGAATCCAGAAATCAATATCTTGGGGGTTTCATTAGGGATAGCTTCTCTGCAGTGCAAAATTTGTTCAAGTATTTTGGGCCTTTTTTGATGATTCAATGTGTTCATATTGTAGACTTCATTGAAAAATTTAATACTGTATAGGGATACAAATCAATATTTGATCAATATCAATTTATATGAAGATAAATAGATATAGTCATGTGAGCTATAATCATTTATTAAGTTATAAAACAGTACTGAATGAATATTAATTTGTATTCGATCAACATGATTTTTTACGGTATTGATCTTCACGATAGAGTGAAGAGCGCAATTCCTTGTGGTGTTGGTCCCCAATGCCCCCCGATCACTGCCATATCTATCTCCAAACCAGCCACAAACACTACACCGGTACATTGGAAGACTTGAATGTTTAGAGCTAAGGTCCTCATTTATGGATTTGAAACAATGACCAAAAACGTTGCTTCGCTTAGTTTTCGGAAAATTTTGATCGGTTCATGATTTTCAATTTTTTTTGAGAATTTGTAAAAGAAGAGTGCATTTTTTATAAAATAGAATGTGCAAAATTGGCAAATGTTCCTTGGAAATTGGAATGACAATGAGAAAATAGAAGAATGCTCATAGTTATTCAAGTGCAGTCTACATTAAGTGAATGGCCAAGGAGAGAAGTCGCTGTAAGGTGAATGATCATGTCTTGTTTGTAGTCTAGAATTGAATTTGAGGATCAGGTTCCTCGAACCATTTTGTTATCTGTGAACCACAAAAAAGATGAAAATACTTACTAGGTTACTCTTGAGCATGGAAAAGTAATCCCATAACTATGAAAGAAAAAAGGATATTCAAATTCGCAACTTACTGTTCCTTCCATTATTAGTATTATATATTTTCTTGATAATTCGGTATCCGTCTCATGGACCGACGAATCCAGAAATCAATATCTTGGGGGTTTCATTAGGGATAGCTTCTCTGCAGTGCAAAATTTGTTCAAGTATTTTGGGCCTTTTTTGATGATTCAATGTGTTTATATTGTAGACTTCATTGAAAAATTTAATACTGTATAGGATACAAATCAATATCTGATCAATATCAATTTATATGAAGATAAATACATATAGTCATGTGAGCTATAATCATTTATTAAGTTATAAAACAGTACTGAATGAATATTAATTTGTATTCGATCAACATGATTTTTTACGGTATTGATCTTCACGATAGAGTGAAGAGCACAATTCCTTGTGGTGTTGGTCCCCAATGCCCCCCGATCTCTGCCATATCTATCTCCAAACCAGCCACAAACACTACACCGGTACATTGGAAGACTTGAATGTTTAGAGCTAAGGTCCTCATTTATGGATTTGAAATAATGACCAAAAACGCTGCTTGGCTTAGTTTTCGGAAAATTTTGATCGGTTCATGATTTTCAATTTTTTTTGAGAATTTGTAAAAGAAGAGTGCATTTTTTATAAAATAGAATGTGCAAAATTGGCAAATGTTCCTTGGAAATTGGAATGACAATGAGAAAATAGAAGAATGCTCATAGTTATTCAAGTGCTGTCTACATTAAGTGAATGGCCAAGGAGAGAAGTCGCTGTAAGGTGAATGATCATGTCTTGTTTGTAGTCTAGAATTGAATTTGAGGATCAGGTTCCTCGAACCATTTTGTTATCTGTGAACCACAAAAAAGATGAAAATACTTACTAGATTACTCTTGAGCATGGAAAAGTAATCCCATAACTATGAAAGAAAAAAGGATATTCCAATTCGCAATTTACTGTTCCTTCCATCATTAGTATTATATATTTTCTTGATAATTCGGTATCCGTCTCATGGACCGACGAATCCAGAAATCAATATCTTGGGGGTTTCATTTGGGATAGCTTCTCTGCAGTGCAAAATTTGTTCAAGTATTTTGGGCCTTTTTTGATGATTCAATGTGTTCATATTGTAGACTTCATTGAAAAATTTAATACTGTATAGGGATACAAATCAATATCTGATCAATATCAATTTATATGAAGATAAATAGATATAGTCATGTGAGCTATAATCATTTATTAAATTATAAAATAGTACTGAATGAATATTAATTTGTATTCGATCAACATGATTTTTTACGGTATTGATCTTCACGATGGAGTGAAGAGCGCAATTCCTTGTGGTGTTGGTCCCCAATGCCGCCCGATCTCTGCCATATCTATCTCCAAACCAGCCACAAACACTACACGGGTACATTGGAAGACTTGAATGTTTAGAGCTAAGGTCCTCATTTTTGGATTTGAAACAATGACCAAAAACGCTGCTTGGCTTAGTTTTCAAAAAATTTTGATCGGTTCATGATTTTCAATTTTTTTTGAGAATTTGTAAAAGAAGAGTGCATTTTTTATAAAATAGAATGTGCAAAATTGGCAAATGTTCCTTGGAAATTGGAATGACAATGAGAAAATAGAAGAATGCTCATAGTTATTCAAGTGCTGTCTACATTAAGTGAATGGCCAAGGAGAGAAGTCGCTGTAAGGTGAATGATCATGTCTTGTTTGTAGTCTAGAATTGAATTTGAGGATCAGGTTCCTCGAACCATTTTGTTATCTGTGAACCACAAAAAAGATGAAAATACTTACTAGGTTACTCTTGAGCATGGAAAAGTAATCCCATAACTATGAAAGAAAAAAGGATATTCCAATTCGCAATTTACTGTTCCTTCCATCATTAGTATTATATATTTTCTTGATAATTCGGTATCCGTCTCATGGACCGACGAATCCAGAAATCAATATCTTGGGGGTTTCATTAGGGATAGCTTCTCTGCAGTGCAAAATTTGTTCAAGTATTTTGGGCCTTTTTTGATGATTCAATGTGTTCATATGGTAGACTTCATTGACAAATTTAATACTGTATAGGGATACAAATCAATATCTGATCAATATCAATTTATATGAAGATAAATAGATATAGTCATGTGAGCTATAATCATTTATTAAGTTATAAAACAGTACTGAATGAATATTAATTTGTATTCGATCAACATGATTTTTTACGGTATTGATCTTCACGATAGAGTGAAGAGCGCAATTCCTTGTGGTGTTGGTCCCCAATGCCCCCCGATCTCTGCCATATCTATCTCCAAACCAGCCACAAACACTACACGGGTACATTGGAAGACTTGAATGTTTAGAGCTAAGGTCCTCATTTATGGATTTGAAACAATGACCAAAAACGCTGCTTCGGAAAATTTTGATCGATCCATGATTTTCAATTTTTTTTGAGAATTTGTAAAAAAAGAGTGCATTTTTTATAAAATAGAATGT
>BRYF01000010.1:15220000-15225000 GCA_030159135.1 Actinidia polygama
CTCTTCTATAAAATTTTGTTTTTTTTTTTCTTGAATTTTTTTGAAATAAATGATTTTTTTTATATTTTCAGGCTATTCTCATATAAAGGATGGACAAGATATAAATTTTTGATAAAATTTTAAAAAAATGGCTCATAGTGACAAATTTAAAAACCAAAGCACAAGAAAAATTCTCAGAAAAAAAATTAAAAAAATCTAGGCCAAACTCAGACGTAGACTTTTCATTTATGTTGAATCTTCTATGGAATTACAAAAGCCTACAAATTATGAAAAAAGTGCATCACTCTTAACTTTGTTGACCGGGAGTGGCAAGAGTAAAAAATGCACCACTTCCTAGCTGTTTCCAAATGCACCAAAGGACACAATACAGCCAATCTTTATAAAATCTAGTGGCTTACCTTATTTGGAAATGTTACAATATAAATTACATACTATTTTCAAAGATTACGTAGAACAATTAGATTAAAATATAATTTAATTATAAACTCTAATAAAATTAGTTTATAGTTTATAATATAGACACAAATTTTCATAAAACATTAATGATTATATCTATAAAAATTCATAAACGAATTATAAAAATTCATGAAATTTATTAAATATATCAACAGAAGTCAAATAAATCCATTCATAACAAAATATCTCATAACAATAGCTACAAAAATTCATAACAAAATCAATACAACTTAATACCATAACAATAAAATTCATAAAAATAGTTGGATCCCACTTTATTTGGTGGGCTTCATGGTAATTAATACTTTGAAGTGACTAATTCATTATTTGGAAGCACACTAATTAATAACAATAGCCATAGTCATTCATAACAAACCAAAATAATTCATAACAAAAGCAATAAAATTCATAAAAGTAAATTTTAATTGGTGGGCTTCACGAAAATTAATGCTTTGAAGTGATTAATACATTATTTGGAGACACATTAATTCATAACAATTGTCATAATCATTCATGATCAAACCAATAAAATTTATAAAAATATAATTTAATTGGTGGACTCCATCGAAATCAATTAATTTTTGGAAGTAAATAATAAGAATTCATACACAAATCATAAAGATTCATAAATTTACCAAACACACTAATAAAATTCATAATAAATTCATTCATAACATAATATCTCATAAATATGTCCACAAAAATTCGTTAAAAAAATAGTACGATTCATAAATAAATAAATACGATTCATAAGAGCAAGTTTAACTGCTATTCAAGTTGCCATTATTAGTTATGAATTTATTTACAGGTTCAGATTAAAAAAAAATTCTAATGACTATTAAATGGAGTGTGCATCATACATCCTAAATAAAACGTGTGTAACGAAGCGTTTCTCAACCTTATTACTATACACTAGAATATAATTGTGTTATGCACGAATAAATTTATAGAAATTATTTAAAAAATGAATAAAAATGTAACATATATTATGGCATTTATTTGATTTTGTTGCATGGTTTCTATTGAATAATCCATTGATCCTTATATAATTTTTACTAAGAAAATGAATTAAAATTCACTTAGCATAGTACCAATTTAATTTTTTTAGTTTTCATTGATAAAACCCAACTCAATATTAATTTGAGAACTGTAAAAGTACTTACATTTATAAAATAAAAAATAATTTATTTTACAATGTTCTAAAAATGATATTGAATACAGTTTTGTGAGTTTTTTTTACAAAAAATTCACCTTGCAATATACAATATAGATGGCTAAAATGAAAACCAAACAAACAATATTAAGATGTTTTTCTATTTAAGATGAGTTTTAATTCTTTTTCGGTGATTTAAAAATTTTAATGGAGCTTCTATAGTCATCCAAACAAAACCTTGTCTTGAAAGTTGAAATAATACAATTAAAGATTTTCGGTTTCCTTTATTTTTTTTTAAATTTTAGATTTAATTCCCCTTTAATTGCAATTCAATCCAAACTAGCTTAGTGTGAGTTTAGTATCAATAGCCTATATTGGGCTTAGTCATTGAGAAAATACGATTTCGGATTTTTCGGATAAAACTACAACCCTCAACCGTGCACTTACGGATAAATAGAGGATCTTTGGGGATGAGTCATCTAGTCGCATGCTCCTTTTCGTGCGAACCTTAGCTCTAATCGGATGAATTTTAGTGGGATGAAACTCGATTTTATTGAACCCTAGCTCCAACCGCTTACTCCGACTCTGGCCTCTAAGTCATTTCTTATTCTAAAGAAGAAGTTTCTTCTCCATTTCGTCAAAGGCCGTCGTTGGATTTGTTCTCCGTAAATGGACACGTTTTTTTATAGCAGATATTATATGATATCTCCAAACATGTCCCCTCGTATTCCAACGATCAACCATGCACGTGTTGATTGTCCATGTCTTATAATTCTTTGCCAATTTTCTAATCTTGAACCCAGACAGTTTTACGAGTTCTGACAATGACGCAACTTCTTTCCGATTTAGAATTTAAAGTGCAGTTCAAATATTTTAAAATTATTTTAAAATTTTACTGATTTAAATTATTCATATTATAAAATACTGTAAAAAGGTTACGTTAATATAATACAATTAAATAGTTAATCAATATTAATTTAGGATTTTAATTTCTGCACTCCTCTTTTTACATTCAACACTTCAAATTTTATCTTTATTAGGTAAAATTATAAAAGTACTCTCAAAAGCCAATATAAAAGAGAAGTATATTTTTGTAATTTTACCTAATAGAGATAAAATTTGGAGTGTAGAATGTAAAAAAAAGTAGTGTAGAAATCAAAATCCTTAATTTATATGAGGATATATGGGTACACTTATTTATTAAGTTATAAAACAATATTAAACGGATATTGATTTGTATCTGATCGATATAAATTTTAGTTAAGAGTTAAAATGTGGAAATTCAGATAAAATATTTACTTTTCTTGTTTGGGATGACTAAAAAATTACCTATTTTTTTGTCATATATTTCATTAGCTTTTCGGAATACCGAAGTTTTTTTCTTCTCATGTTTTACCATTATGCCCCCAAACCACCAAAAAAGGGTACTTACCTTGGTATTCCAAACAACTAATGAAATGCATGGCATAAAAATTAAGTGATCGATCCCGAACACATCCATTATCTCACTTTTCACATTTCAGCCCAATTAAATCAGGCTAAAATATCACTTAGGCATCTGAAAAATTCAAGCCAAACACATCCAAAAATATCTGGCTTTTTTAGAAATAAAAAAAAAGCTAAATAAGTTGGGCAAAACGGAGCCTTAAATGTTGTCTACAAATTTTGGCGAGAATTGATAAAATAAAAATAAAAAAATAAAGAGGTTCTAATGTCCAATTTGACACAATTTTTTTGAGCTAGAATATTTTTCTGTTTAGTTTTTATTTATTTTTTGTTTTTTTTTTCAATTTGTTAAGATTAATAAAAGAATAAGAAAACCAAATGTATATATATATATATATATATATATATATATATATATATATGGATTTTTTAGACTCTTCCGATAATACTCGAGACGAATCAAAAAATAAAATGTTTTAATCCAAATTGGGCCCAAAATTGCTCACATTTTACAAATATGATGAGAGATAAAAGAGAAATGGTAAAACAACGAATTCTCTTAATAAACCACTTTTGTTAATTATCATAAAAAACGGTGAGAATTGGTAAGAAATTGTGATAACAAAACAATAATTAACGGGTGATTCTATTTCAACCCAAGGAATTTTTCTCTAATCCCATTTTGCAATTTGGAAAAATTTCACTGATTTCTTTTGAAGTTTTTAACAATTACAACCACTCTCTTATAGTTTATAAAATAATACTGATGTTCTTTACTTTTGAACTTAGAGATAAGTTTTTGACAAAAATGACAAGATTGACATTAAATTTAAGTACTTTAATTTTATTTTTTTAATACACCAATTAAAATGAATAAGTATAGTTTTTTCCCTCAAAATACCATTTATTTATAAACTACTCTATTTGTTTTTTATCAATAAGTTGTTAATATGAAGTTTAATCAAGTGATTGTTCAAATCATTTGATGGTTCTTATTTTGATGTTAACAAAATATGTGCTTTGATGATAACAAAATGAGGTAATATTTATTTATAATATGTACTTTGTTAGTATAAAGCCTAAATTGATTTTGATGATTGAACTTATGTATTTTAAATAATGTTTAAATATACTTTGAAAATCATTCTTAAAAAGAAAGTTTAGGTCAAAAATACATTGAACTTAAATTGAAACCAATAAACATATTCATATTGTTTAATATGTAAAACTATAATTCATAAAATTTTCACAATATCCATGGAACTTAAAAATACCTCAAACAAGGTTAAAACTCATTTGATATATTAATCAATTATATTTGTGAAGAAAACAACTCAAAAAGATGCAGTACAAATTCAACCAAAGTTGAAGACCTAAAGTAAGTTAGGTCAACCTAAGTTCCAGAATTGAAGGCCTAAGTTTTAACAGAAACATTCGGGGACGACCTAAAGTAAGTTAGGTCGCCCTAAGTTTGAACAAGAAAGAAAATGGCAGCCTAAAGTTGAAGGTGACATCCTAAGTTCCAGAGTTGAAGACCTAAGATTAAACAGAAACTTTTGGGGACGACCTAAAGTAAGTTAGGTCGACCTAAGTTGAAAGCCTAAGTTTGAACAGAGAGAAAATGACATCCTAAGTTCAAATGATGACAGTCTAACCTTGAAAAGAATATTTTGGGAACGACCTAAGTTCAAGTTAGGTCGACCTAAGTTCAGAAGATGACAGCCTAAAGTTGAACAGAAAGATTTGGGGACGACCTAAGTTCAAAATAGGTCGACCTAAGTTCAGAAGATGACAGCCTAAAGTAGAACAGAAAGATTTGGAGACGACCTAAGTTCAAGTTAGGTCGACCTAAGTTGTCGACCTAAAGTTTCAGTTTTTAAATCTTGCGCGTCAAATTCCAGATCCAACGACTGAGTTCAAAAATGGGCAGGTAGGTGAGAGCATT
>BRYF01000010.1:15237500-15242500 GCA_030159135.1 Actinidia polygama
AAATTGGTTAGCCACACTTTCTGATTTTGAAAATTTGATTACAAATTTGAAAAATTGGTTAGCCACACTTTCTGACTTTGAAAAATTGCTTGCAAGTTTGAAAAATATGTTAGCCACACTTTCTGACTTTGAAAAATTGCTTGCAAGTTTGAAAAATTGATGAGCCATAATTTCTAACTTTGAAAAATTGCTTGCAAGTTTGAAAAATGAGTTAGCCATAATTTCTGACTTTGAAAAATTGCTTGCAAGTTTGAAAATTTGATGAGCCATAATTTCTGACTTTGAAAAATTGCTTGCAAGTTTGAAAAATTGGTTAGCCATAATTTCTGACTTTGAAAATTTGATTACAAGTTTGAAAAATAATGTCTAACTTTGAAAACTTGATTGAAAGTTTGAAAATTAGCTAGCAAATTTTAAATTCTCTCCAAAGGTTATATTCTTGCTAAGATCTATAAATACCTATCTTTAGCTCTCATTTTTACATGACACTTAGTGAGAAACAAAAGCCTAGAACTCAAATCATTCTTCATTTTCATATATTCAATTTCCTTTGAGCCTTCCAAAGTTTAATTCATACAAGAGTTCTAGTGAGAAATATTATTGTAAAAGCTTTATTTGTATATCTTTCTCAAAAAGGAGAGTTGTTATTGTGAGAGAAATCTCAAATCCTATCCACAGTAAATTGTGTCAAGAGGGTTGGTGTGACCCTTGTGAGGTGAGAAGGTTTCTCCACTTTGTAAACAAGAGAGGTGTACTCTTGGTGTGTAAAGGTTTGAACTCAACCTGTAAGGAGTTTGGATTAGTGGATTGAAATCTCAAGTGGTGTACTTGGGGAGTGGACGTAGGTCAGGTAGATCGAACCACGATAAATCGCCGAGTTTGAATCTCTCTATCCTTTCTCTTTATTATTGTGCTCATATTAATATTATTTGCTTTATACTCATTTTTATATTATTCTAAACTCTTAACTCGGTAGAATTTTTATTGAAAGAAAAGTTTGCCATCAACCCTATTCACCCCCCTCTAGGGTTGATTATCTGGGTAACAATAAATACAATTTTAACCTCAAAAAATTAGTAATTTTTTTAAAATTTATAAATTCTATAATTTTGACCTTACTAAATATAAATTATAGCTCTTTCGACCCCCGTTGAACATGAATTCTGACTCTTTTGACCCCACTGAATATTCATTCTGACTCTGCCCCTAAATAAATTGACGAGAAAAAGTGAGTTTTTCCATCGTGAGTGATTTTTTTTTAATTATATAACAAATTTATATTTTCAAACTACTCTTGTAGAAAGAAATTGAAAATTGACAAAGTTTTAATTTTGTCTTTAATGAACTTTTGTTTAAATTAAATGAGATTTTCTATATTTTGAGACCTCTTCTATAAAATTTTGATTTTTTTTCTTGAATTTTTTTGAAATAAATGAATTTTTTAATATTTTCAGGCTATTCTCATATAAAGGATGGACAAGATATAAATTTTTGATAAAATTTTAAAAAAATGGCTCATAGTGACAAATTTAAAAACCAAAGCACAAGAAAAAATCTCAGAAAAAAAAATAAAAAAATCTAGGCCAAACTCAGACGTAGACTTTACATTTATGTTGAATCTTCTATGGAATTACAAAAGCCTACAAATTATGAAAAAAGTGCACCACTCTTAACTTTGTTGACCGGGAGTGGCAAGAGTAAAAAATGCACCACTTCCTAGCTGTTTCCAAATGCACCAAAGGACACAATACAGCCAATATTTATAAAATCTAGTGGCTTACCTTATTTGGAAATATTACAATATATATTACATACTATTTTCAAAGATTACGTAGGACAATTAAATTAAAATATAATTTAATTATAAATTTTAATAAAATTAGTTTATAGTTTATAATATAGACACAAATTTTCATAAAACATTAATAATTATATCTATAAAAATTCATAAACAAATTATAAAAATTCATAAAATTTATTAAATATATCAACAGAAGTCATAATAAATTCATTCATAATAAAATATCTCATAACAATGACTACAAAAATTCATAACAAAATCAATACAACTTAATACCATAACAATAAAATTCATAAAAATAGTTCGATCCCATTTTATTTGGTGGGCTTCATGGTAATTAATACTTTGAAGTGACTAATTCATTATTTGGAAGCACACTAATTAATAACAATAGCCATAGTCATTCATAACAAACCAAAATAATTCATAACAAAAGCAATAAAATTCATAAAAGTAAACTTTAATTGGTGGGCTTCACGAAAATTAATGCTTTAAACTAATTAATTCATTATTTGAAGACACATTAATGCATAACAATTGTCATAATCATTCATGACCAAACCAATAAAATTTATAAAAATATAATTTAATTGGTGGACTCCATCCAAATTAGTTAATTTTTGGAAGTAAATAATAAGAATTCATACACAAATCATAAAAATTCATAAATTTACCAAACACACTAATAAAATTCATAATAAATTCATTCATAACACAATATCTCATAATAATGTCCACAAAAATTCGTTAAAAAAATAATACGATTCATAAATAAATAAATACGATTCATAAGAGCAAGTTTAACTGCTACTCAAGTTGCCATTATTAGTTATTAATTTATTTACTGGTTCAGATTAAAAAAAATAATCTAATGACTATTAAATGGAGTGTGCATCATACATCCTAAATAAAACGTGTGTACCGAAGCGTTTCCCAACCTTATTACTATACACTAGCATATAATTGTGTCATGCACGAATAAATTTATAGAAATTATTTTAAAAAATGAATAAAAACGTAACATATATTATGGCATTTATTTGATTTTGTTGCATGGTTTCTATTGAATAATCCATTGATCCTTATATAATTTTTACTAAGGAAATTAATTAAAATTCACTTAGCATAGTACCAATTTAATTGTTTTAGTTTTCATTGATAAAACCCAACTCAATATTAATTTGAGAACTGTAAAGGTACTTACATTTATAAAATAAAAAAAAAATATTTTACAATGTTCTAAAAATGATATTGAATACAGTTTTGTGAGTTTTTTTTACAAAAATTCACCATGCAATATACAATATAGATGGCTAAAATGAAAACCAAACAAACAATATTAAGATGTTTTTCTATTTAAGATGAGTTTTCATTCTTTTTCGGTGATTTAAAATTTTTTAATGGAGCTTCTATAGTCATCCGAACAAAACCTTGCCTTGAAAGTTGAAATAATACAATTAAAGATTTTCGGTTCCCTTTATTTTTTTTTTAATTTTAGATTTAATTCCCTTTTAATTGCAATTCAATCCAAACTAGCTTAGTGTGAGTTTAGTATCAATAGCCTATATTGGGCTTGTTCATTGAGGAAATACGATTTCGGATTTTTCGGAAAGAATTACAACTATCAACCGTGCACTTACGGATAAATAGAGCACCTTTGGAGATGAGTCATCTAGTCGCATGCTCCTCTTTGTGCGAACCTTAGCTCCAATCGGATGAATTTTAGTGGGATGAAACTCGATTTTATTGAACCCTGGCTCCAACCGTTTACTCCGACTCTGGCCTCTAAGTCATTTCTTATTCTAAAGAGGAAGTTTCTTCTCCATTTCGTCAAAGGCCGTCGTTGGATTTGTTCTCCGTAAACGGACACGTTTTTTTATAGCAGATATTATATGATATCTCCAAACATGTCACCTCGTATTCCAACGATCAACCATGCACGTGTTGATTGTCCATGTCTTATAATTCTTTGCCAATTTTCTAATCTTGGACCCAGACAGTTTTACGAGTTCTGACCAGGACGCAGCTTCTTTCCGATTTAGAATTTAAAGGGCAGTTCAAATATTTTAAAATTATTTTAAAATTTTACTGATTTAAATTATTCATATTATAAAATACTGTAAAAAGGTCACGTTAATATAATACAATTAAATAGTTAATCAATATTAATTTATATGAGGATATATGGGTACACTTATTTATCAAGTTATAAAACAATATTAAACGGATATTGATTTGTATCTGATTGATACAAATTTTTATAGTATTAATTTTCACGACAGATTTTGTAATGTGACGTTTTTTATCATCAAAATGGACCAAAAATAAAATCCAAAATGTTAAACTGCAGTGTTGCATTAAAAGTTTTGAACTATAGAGAAGCAGTGTCCTATGTATTTCAAATTTTTAAGTTTTTTTGTTATATTGTTAGTTCGGACTCCAGGATTACTTATCATGTATTCATTTAAGGAAACTCAAAAAAATCTATTTTTTTTATTTAAACTTATGTTAAAATTGATTTTTGAAAAGAAGAAGTTGAAAACCTCATAAACAGTTAACAAACTTTTGCAAATCGCTTAAGAGAGAGAAAAAAAAATAGTAGTAACATGCACCCTCTTATTGTTTTTTTTAGTTAAGAGTTAAAATGTGGAAATTCAGATAAAATATTTACTTTTCTTGTTTGGGATGACTAAAAAATTACCTATTTTTTTGTCATATATTTCATTAGCTTTTCGGAATACCGAAGTTTTTTTCTTCTCATGTTTTACCATTATGCCCCCAAACCACCAAAAAGGGGTACTTACCTTGGTATTCCAAACAACTAATGAAATGCATGGCATAAAAATTAAGTGATCGATCCCGAACAAGAAAAGTAAATATTTTATCTCACTTTTCACATTTTAGCCCAATTAAATCAGGCTAAAATATCACTTAGGCATCTGAAAAATTCAAGCCAAACACATCCAAAAATATCTGGCTTTTTTAGAAATAAAAAAAAAGCTAAATAAGTTGGGCAAAACGGAGACTTAAATGTTGTCTACAAATTTTGGCGAGAATTGATAAAATAAAAATAAAAAAATAAAGAGGTTCTAATGTCCAATTTGACACAATTTTTTTGAGCTAGAATATTTTTCTGTTTAGTTTTTATTTATTTTTTTTGTTTTTTTTTTCAATTTGTTAAGATTAATAAAAGAATAAG
>BRYF01000010.1:15260000-15262500 GCA_030159135.1 Actinidia polygama
ATCGAAGTGCGACAAATGACCCTCTCAATCTGAATTACATTATTTTCTGAGAGATGGCCTATATTCGAAATTGTCAGAAAAGGTCCTTGCCCTACGGTGCTCTCCTAACTAATATCTTTGAACACTTTGGGGTTAGTTTTAGGAATCAAAGTGATCAACACATTGATGAGGGGTTCTCTAAGTATATAATCAGTAGAGGGATCCCTGTTGATTCATCTGATGACGAGGTTGAAGTTCCACCTCAAATCACAGGCGATGTGGACATGGACGATATTTCCCTAGACGATGATACTCCTCCAAGTCCTATGTCACATGAGGGAAAAACCTCAAGAGAAGGTCCTCCTGAGTGGTTCATTGAATATTTTGGCCAAATGCAAGAAACAATGGAGCGAATCGAGAAGACCCAAAAAGAGAACAACGAATACATGAGAGCAAGAATGGAAAGCATCGAGCAAAGACAAGTGTTGAACGACAAGCTTCACGAGTTGCATGGAACATACATTGATCGATTGGGAGACAACTACGAACAGTTGTACTTTCAGCAAACAGAATTCCAGCAACAATGCATTGATCGAATGAGCGTCGTTCAAACATTAATAGAAGCCGAATCCCATCTTAAGTATGATCCTCCTCCTCTGTCCCCTCAGTCCCAAGCTCTAATGAATCTCAAAGGCACAAAAAAGAGCAACAGCTTTTGAAGCTTTCAAGTTTTTGATGAAGACACAAAGGGGGAGAAGAAAATTCCTAAAAGGGATCCTAAAAGAGAGAAAGTTTGAAAATTATTTTTGTGTTTATTTTTTGTTTTTTATGACAATAGATAAGCTGCTTTTGTTTGCTGGATAAGTTTTTTTTTGGTTTAAGATGCTTTATGTTAGGATAAGATTCATACTATGCTATATTGTCACTTTCATGCATGGGTATGTATAGATGCACGTATAATGTTAATTTTTTTTTAAATTGCTGGAACTAATCATGAAGGACATCCATGAGGCAATAAGGAACAAAGTGAAAGACTTGACGATCCCACTTCGGTATACTCTATCCCATGTACTGTAAATCTTCAAAGCATTTATATCTATCTTAGAAAATATTTGAAACTTACTTTATGCCATAAACACTAAGTAAAAATGAGGAGCATAAAGATAGGGGGAGCAAAGACTAAGGGGGAGATTTTAAAATAAAAGTATAAAATCAATTTTCAAAAACTAAATTGTGTCATCATCAAAAAGGGGGAGATTGTTAGTATAAAGCCTAAATTGATTTTGATGATTGAACTTATGTATTTTAAACAATGTTTAAATATATTTTGAAA
Organism: Actinidia polygama; assembly: GCA_030159135.1. Classification (NCBI taxonomy): domain Eukaryota; kingdom Viridiplantae; phylum Streptophyta; class Magnoliopsida; order Ericales; family Actinidiaceae; genus Actinidia; species Actinidia polygama. Next base: position 15,261,313 of record BRYF01000010.1, read on the forward strand.
ATCATTCTTAAAAAGAAAGTTTAGGTCAAAAATACACTGAACTTAAATTGAAACCAATAAACTTATTCATATTGTTTAATATGTAAAACTATAATTCATAAAGTTTTCACAATATCCATGGAACTTAAAAATACCTCAAACAAGGTTAAAACTCATTTGATATATTAATCAATTATATTTGTGAAGAAAACAACTCAAAAAGATGCAGTACAAATTCAACCAAAGTTGAAGACTTAAAGTAAGTTAGGTCGACCTAAGTTCCAGATTGAAGGCCTAAGTTTTAACAGAAACATTCGGGGACGACCTAAAGTAAGTTAGGTCGACCTAAGTTGACAGCCTAAAGTTGAAGGTGACATCCTAAGTTCCAGAGTTGAAGACCTAAGATTAAACAGAAACTTTTGGGGACAACCTAAAGTAAGTTAGGTCGATCTAAGTTGAAAGCCTAAGTTTGAACAGAGAGAAAATGACATCCTAAGTTCAAATGATGACAGCCTAACCTTGAACAGAATGTTTTGGGGACGACCTAAGTTCAAGTTAGGTCGACCTAAGTTCAGAAGATGACAGCCTAAAGTTGAACAGAAAGATTTGGGGACGACCTAAGTTCAAGATAGGTCGACCTAAGTTCAGAAGATGACAGCCTAAAGTAGAACAGAAAGATTTGGAGACGACCTAAGTTCAAGTTAGGTCGACCTAAGTTGTGACCTAAAGTTCCAGTTTTTAAATCCTGCGCGTCAAATTCCAGATCCAACGGCTGAGTTCAAAAATGGGCAGGTAGGTGAGAGCATTAAATGTTAGAACGGTAATACTACATTTTGGGCTCTTAAATACAACCCATGGGGTTGTTGTGAAGAGATTGAAGTGCCAAAAATCCATCTTGTACTTGTGAAAAACACTTCAACCCTTGATCATTCATTGTGAGCTTTATTTGTAAAAGATCAAAAGATCAAAAGAGAAAAATCACTCTAGAGAGGAGCTATCATTGTATTTATTTTTTTTCTAGAGGTTGAGAGCATTGATTGCTACAACATACACTTCATTTATTGAGAGAAATCACCTTGGGTGATATATTGTATTCCAAGAAGGGTAGTTCTTGAAGACTAGAGGTTGTTCTAGTGTGGCATTCCAAGAAAGGGAATTTCTTGAAGACTAGAGGTTTTCTAGTGGTGTAAATGTTTGATAAGCACCCGC
>BRYF01000010.1:15267500-15270000 GCA_030159135.1 Actinidia polygama
ATTTTCACATAGTAGTAGATTATTTTTTTTTGCGGTTTATAAGTGGCCACAGTTCAAGTTCAATTTTATCTTTTCCTAGTCCAAGTTTTGATTCATGATCATTGGCCCCTGAACCCTAGTCTACCGTTATTGACAACTGAATAAGGGAACTGTTTGATGCTGTATGCATCCGTGATAATGAATGATGGGTACAATTAAGTTGTACCCCCAAATGAACACCTCATGAGGTGTCGTATTTGGATTGGCTGGGTGTGAGGTCCACCAATCCTTTTAGCCAACACCCAGCCAATCTAAATGCGATACCTCATGCGGTGTGCATTTGGGGTACAACTTGATTGTGCACATAGCATTTTTCAAGAATGACTAAGGTATAATGAACGCGTGATAATGAATAAGGGAACTGTTTGATGAGACAGCTACTAAGCGGAGGTGAAATTGACCGTTGCAAAGACAACAGAATGACAGGTCTTACAGGCATATATATTAAAACTTGACAAAAAAATTATAAAATATATACACTAGAAAAATACTTAAAACATAATATTACCATTACTTACATTAATGTTCAATTACAAAAACTTGAATATAATTTATTACAACAATAGATAGATTTATTATAGGTAAAAATATATCATTAAGTAAATATTAGTATTTTTTGTGTTCAATATATGACTTGATAATTCCTTACTTAGATTTCAAAATATATATCGTTATGATAAATTTATTGTTTGAATGATAATTTGTAATTTAGATTTAAAATGAATATCATTGTGATAAATTTATCATATGAGTTATGAATGTATAATTTCTAAATTAGATTTTAAATGTTCATTGTTATAATAGTTTTTCTTCGCAATTGAATTTTTTAAGTCAAATATTTTGTAAGCAATCCTAATGTTAATCTTAAGCAATCTTGATATATTTATCACTATAAATTTCTAAAATGTTATTCAAACATACAATCACCGTAAAAAAATAAAAAAAATACCATAAGTACATGACTGATAAATTTATCACTAATAAATTCTATTCAAACATATTAATAGTATTGAAAAAATACAATAATATTGATATTTATATGGGATTGATAAATTTATCACTTTTAAATTATTTAGCAATTAATATTCTGATGACTTATGCGGAAAAAAATCATAAAAAAAACACTAATAGTTATGGCTGATAATTTTATCACTGCTAAATTTTATGTTTAAAAATCATATTTTATCCTTTCATAATTTCATATTCGATATGGATTTTGCTTGATAGATCTCATTAAAAAGGTTCTAAAAGATTAAATTTTATTAAAAAATAATTATATACAACAAAAGTTATAACAATTTAAAATTTTTAATACAAAAATGTAAAAATGAACACTACATAAGCACTATATAATGAATTGGTTGGGTATCTTATGAAGTATTTATAAGAACACTTCCTAGAGTTTTTTTTATTACTTACCTTATTTCTTAAACAAATGTTAGTAGGCAACTATCTAATCTTACTTGGTAAGAGGACTTTATTGATTAGCCTTGCTAATTATAATTTCTATTTTTATTTTATTTTGAAAGTAGTGTGAGAGTGTTTGAGATAACTTTTGCTTTTGGGATAAAAAATATTTAAAAAATTAATAAAAAATTATTTTGATATTTTTAAACTTTTACTTTTCATAACCAATTTGAAATAAGTTTAGCTACAAAATTTTGACCGTTTTGACGCTCAAATCTTTGAAAACAAGAATGTTCAAAACTTTTTTTCACATAGAGGAAAGTGACAAGAAAAGTCTATGAAGAAAAGATGTCATGATGTCATTTCATAACTATGCAAACGCAAATGAAGGGTCCATTCAGGATATTAGATTAGTGGAGTTAAAATAATAAAATTATATATAATTATAAAATATTAGTATGATTTTTTATCAGTGAGATCAAAATTATATTGGTAGTATATATATTTTTTCATTAGGGTAATGATATAATTTTTTGTGTGAAATAATAATGTAATTTTTTTTTTATAAGGTCAATTAATCTCTCACCCTTAGCTGTGACTCCACCCTTGTCCACATACATTTAGAATGATAAGACAAAAGTCACAAATATATACACGTAAGACCGAAAATCAATGGGGCATGTTTGTCCTAGATTTTTTTAAAAACAATTTAACTACTTTAGCTTTTGAGTTTTTTTGTTTTTTTAATAAACCTTTTAATTGTTTCTTTTTATGAGACGAATTCAAAAATATAATTTTTTTTGTACAGGTTTTATAAAAAAATTCACTAAGAACAAAAAAACTTGGCTAAATTCAGGGGCGAAATCACATATGGGCAAGTGAGGTCAATTAACCCAACTAAAAAAAAATTATACTATTTTTTTTAATATAATTTATCATAAATACAATTTTAACCTCAAAAAATTAGTAATATTTTTTAAATTTATAAATTCTACAATTTTGACCTTACTAAATATAAATTATAGCTCTTTCGCCCCCCGCTGAATATAAATTC
>BRYF01000010.1:15292500-15295000 GCA_030159135.1 Actinidia polygama
AATTAGATTTTAAATGTTCATTGTTATAATAGTTTTTCTTCGCAATTGAATTTTTTAAGTCAAATATTTTGTAAGCAATCCTAATGTTAATCTTAAGCAATCTTGATATATTTATCACTATAAATTTCTAAAATGTTATTCAAACATACAATCACCGTAAAAAAATAAAAAAAATACCATAAGTACATGACTGATAAATTTATCACTAATAAATTCTATTCAAACATATTAATAGTATTGCAAAAATACAATAATATTGATATTTATATGGGATTGATAAATTTATCACTTTTAAATTATTTAGCCATTAATATTCTGATGACTTATGCGGGAAAAAATCATAAAAAAATACTAATATTTATGGCTGATAATTTTATCACTGCTAAATTTTATGTTAAAAAATCATATTTTATCCTTTCATAATTTCATATTCGATATGGATTTTGCTTTATAGATCTCATTAAAAAGGTTCTAAAAGATTAAATTTTATTAAAAATAATTATATACAACAAAAGTTATAACAATTTAAAATTTTTAATACAAAAATATAAAAATGAGCACTACATAAGCACTATATAATGAATTGGTTGGGTATCTTTTGAAGTATTTATAAGAACACTTCCTAGAGTTTTTTTATTACTTACCTTATTTCTTAAACAAATGTTAGTAGGCAACTATCTAATCTTACTTGGTACGAGGACTTTACTGATTAGCCTTGCTAATTATAATTTCTATTTTTATTTTATTTTGAAAGTAGTGTGAGAGTGTTTGAGATAACTTTTGCTTTTGGGATAAAAAATATTTAAAAAATTAATAAAAAATTATTTTGATATTTTTAAACTTTTACTTTTCATAACCAATTTGAAATAAGTTTAGCTACAAAATTTTGACCGTTTTGACGCTCAAATCTTTGAAAACAAGAATGTTCAAAACTTTTTTTCACATAGAGGAAAGTGACAAGAAAAGTCTATGAAGAAAAGATGTCATGATGTCATTTCATAACTATGCAAACGCAAATGAAGGGTCATTCAGGATATTAGATTAGTGGAGTTAAAATAATAAAATTATATATAATTATAAAATATTAGTATGATTTTTTATCAGTGAGATCAAAATTATATTGGTAGTATATATATTTTTTCATTAGGGTAATGATATAATTTTTTGTGTGAAATAATAATGTAATTTTTTTTTTATAAGGTCAATTAATCTCTCACCCTTAGCTGTGACTCCACCCTTGTCCACATACATTTATAATGATAAGACAAAAGTCACAAATATATACACGTAAGAACGAAAATCAATGGGCATGTTTGTCGTAGACTTTTTAAAAAACAATTTAACTATTTTAGCTTTTGAGTTTTTTTGGTTTTTTGTTTTTTTATAAACCTTTTAATTGTTTCTTTTTATGAGACGAATTCAAAAGTATAATTTTTTTTGTACAGATTTTATAAAAAAAATCACTAAGAACAAAAAAACTTGGCTAAATTCAGGGGCGAAGTCACATATGGGCAAGTGAGGTCAATTAACCCAACTAAAAAAAATTATACTATTTTTTTTAATATAATTTATCATAAATACAATTTTAACCTCAAAAAATTAGTAATATTTCTTAAATTTATAAATTCTACAATTTTGACCTTACTAAATATAAATTATAGCTCTTTCGATCCCCTTTGAACATAAATTCTGATTCTTTTGACTTCACTGAATATTTATTCTGGCTCTGTCCCTAAATAAATTGACGAGAAAAAGTGAGTTTTTCCGTCGTGAGTGAATTTTTTTTTTTAATTATATAAAAAATTTATATTTTCAAACTACTCTTGTAAAAAGAAATTGAAAATTTGAAAAATTTTAATTTTGTCTTTAATGAACTTTTGTTTAAATTAAATGAGATTTTCTATATTTTGAGACCTCTTCTATAAAATTTTGATTTTTTTTTGTTGATTTTTTTTGAAATAAATGATTTTTTTTGAAATTTTCAGGCTATTCTCATATAAAGGATGGACAAGATATAAAATTTATGATAAATTTTGAAAAAATGGCTCATAGTGACAAATTTAAAAACCAAAGCACAAGAAAAATTCTCAGAAAAAAAATTAAAAAAATCTAGGCCAAACTCAGACGTAGAGTTTTCATTTATGTTGAATCTTCTATGGAATTACAAAAGCCAACAAATTATGAAAAAATTGCACCACTCTTAACTTTGTTGACCGGGAGTGGCAAGAGTAAAAAATGCACCACTTCCTAGTTGTTTCCAAATGCACCAAACGACACAATACAGCCAATCTTTATAAAATCTAGTGGCTTACCTTATTTGGAAATGTTACAATATATGTTACATACTATTTTCAAAGATTACGTAGGATAATTAGATTAAAATATAATTTAATTATAAATTTTAATAAAATTAGTTTATAGTTTATAATATAGATACAAATTTTCATAAAATATTAATGATTATATCTATAAAAATTAATAAATGAATTACAAAAATTCA
>BRYF01000010.1:15310000-15312500 GCA_030159135.1 Actinidia polygama
TAAGAATTCATTTTATCATACATTGGATGATATTCTTATATATCATGAGATGTTATATTCCTAAGTTATCTAAAGATACGATAAATGTGTTAAAATAAGATTTACACACGGGTGATATTAATCGTTGATCTTAGTAACTTTATTTAGTTCGTAGTCGATGATGAGTTTGGACGCCTCATCTACGAAGACTATAATACTGTTATCATCTATATGATAGGATAATTTATCTCAACTATCAGAGTAGATGACTATAGGTTAAAATATTGGTGTATTATGGAAAACACTGAATCGGATCGTTGTAAGAAAGTAATTCATATAAAACTATCATTTAATAATAAAATCTTACATATGCTATTAGTAATTGACTCTTAATTATGAGAGAATGGTGAACTCAAGTTCTTGACATAGGTCACTTTGATTTACGAATGAGTGAGGCTAATTGAGGTCAACACCTCGGTATCTTGGGTATTCATTGTTAGGTCTATGAGAACACTTAATTCTCAAGATGGAATCCCACTCTCCTCTAGGAGAGAGCGGGTATTACTTTGTGAGTTAATTCATTAATTTAGTCATTGAAATCTGGATCCGATTTTTCGATAAATTATTTATCGAAATGAAGACTTATTATTTTAATGACTCAATAGAAAAATAAATTATGAATCATGAATCATGAGGGTTATAAATAGTTAAGATTTGGTAACGATTAATTAATTTAAATTAAATTATTAGTATCCATGAAGAGTGGTTTTGATTACGGTAATAAAATGACGATAAATAATATTTTAGTCCTTTTGCTTTAGAATGCAATCCAAATTATTTAGTAGAATTAATTTGAATTAATTAAATTACTAAATAAATTTATAAAATAATTAAGACTTTTAGTATTTTAATTGAAGCAAATTATGACTCCCTAAGATCCTTATCCTTACCCGAGTTGGATACCTGGCCTATATATATATATATATATATATATATATATATATATGATATGTGGGCTGCTAATTCTTGTGATTTAATTCTCTACAAGATTTTTGAGGAAAAAAATCTGAGAGCCCACACTCTAGAAGAATCAGTTAGGGTTGAGGGAGAAATAAAAGAAGATCAAAGTGTTTAGAATGTAAGGGTTCAAAATTTTTTCTTTGAAGATGACGTAATTAAGATGCACGGATGATGTCATGTATATATATACACATGCGTATGTATGTATATAAACATATTTATATTAGAAAAGAAATATTGGGTTGGCAATAGTTGGACCCAAATTAATTAAATTGGGCTAAGGTAAAATTATAATTGAGTTTGTATGAGATTGAATTTAATTTGGATCCAAAGTTAAATTTTTATTGGGCTTGAAAGTAGAGGAGTGAGAGAGTGAACCAAATGAATTGGAGCCAAGACTTGTTGGGATTGTTGCTTGGGCCAAACAAAGCCTAAGGGCCAAGGAGGGGATTCAAGTCTTTTTATTTTATTTTGACCTAACACAAATAATTCTCCCAATATTATTTTCAACACTTTTTCTTCTTCTTCTTCTTCCTTTCTTCTCTCTCTCTCTAGGTTTGGACCAAAAGAGGGTTTTGATCTTCAAGCTTAGATCTAGGTGATTTAAGGTGAGATTTGAGTGATATTTCTTGAGCAAGATTATCTACACAACGAGAGCTTCGATTTGAGCCAAGAAAGTTTGGGATCAGAGCAATTCGAATTTTGAGCATCACCATTGTTGGGGAGCTTGTTCTTGCTTGGAATAGAGGTAAAGGAGTTTACTTGTTGGGATTTTTCATTGGGTTTGATGTTAATGGCTTATATCTAGCCTATTGAGGCTTTAATTTGAGTATTGAACTTGAAATGAGTTTAGTTTGTAAAGAGATTATATTTTGGGTTGTTGTAAATGGTTAGTATGTGGTTTATGGAGGCTTAAATTCGAAGTAATGAAGAATATGTGATTTGGAATGTAAGTGTCGACATCAATCCTTCAAGTGTCGACACCTTTGAATGGAGAATTAACGTTTTAGCTACTAACATTTGGTGTCGACACCAGGGTCGACACCTTGAATAGTAAATTTGGCATTTTTAGCTACTGACATTTGGTGTCGACACCTAAAATTTTTTGAACAGTTAGGTGTTGACAATAGTGTCGACACCTAAAACTTTTTGAACAGTATGTTTGGTTCACACCTATTGACGGTTGTCGACACCTAAAATTTTTTTGAACAGTCAGGTGTCGACACCTAAAAATTTTTTGAACAGGTTAGTGTCGACACCTATGAACAGTAAAAATAAATAAATAAATATTATTATTATTTTTTTTAAAATGGTTTATCTTGGTACATAATGATATAGTGTATATTATATTATTGCATTAATTCTTTTTATATAAATGCAATAATTGTGTATGTAATTGGAGATAATTCTTTTTAGAAAATGTGATCTTTGTGCATACTTGGTAATTGGAGATAATTTGAAAAATGAGTTGGCTAAAGTTTTGGAGTAAATGCATTTAAAT
>BRYF01000010.1:15340000-15342500 GCA_030159135.1 Actinidia polygama
CAAAATCAATTCTCTCTATGCTTCATCTTTACTTTTGTTCTCCTTTAAGCTTACTTAATTGAACCAAACTAAACCAAACCAAGTCTTATATCCCAATCACTAGAAGTTGGCTACATGATTTGTTTTTGGCCATTTTGCTCATTCAAACTCTATATGGTCAGTTGAATTTAATAAATTCAAATTCTTTTTGGCGACAAACATCTCGTGTCAATTTGGGTAACCCCTCCCCCGAGTATCTCCCATTCACAGTAACCTTCCTCTCGCTGTCTTCTATATAACTCGTTTGTTTCTTTGTATTGGTAGCGCTTGCAAAAAAAAGAGAGGAGTTGAAATGTAGAACAGCCTAGTATATATGTATGTATGTATTTCTTGGGGTTGATGGGTGAGAAACTGAAAATAAATGATTGATGAATTTTAGCTATGTTTTGTTGCAGTTTTAAAACAATAGTTTTGATGAGAGGTAAAAAGCACATCGCCAAGATCACCTGTTGAAGTAAGCACGTCACTAAGATCATGTCGCCTTATCTGATGTGATCACCTCATTAACCTCGAATTTCCTGGAATGCTCTCCATGGGTTCTCACATTGCCAATCCCGATCTTATCCATCTCGCCCGTCACTCTAAGAATGAGATGACCTTGAGACTCCATCTCCACCAGATCTCCTACATTCGCGGTGTTGTCTCCATTTGGCATTCTTCTCCTTTTACTCTAAAATCCTCGGCCATGGCTTCCTTATTTAGCTGCCCGATCTTTTCGCACGGTCGTAAATTCTCTATCTATAAAAGGCCGCTCATCATTTACCCGAAGGGAGTAGTTGCATTCTCACTCTCTGAGCCATAACTCTATTATTTTTTTGCTCTACTCTATCTAGCTTGTTCCCCTCAGTCTCATCTCCACGCGGAGAGTTTTGTAGCGGCCTCAGCCCAACCGGTAACATTTGTTTTTTCGTAGGTCGCCAAGGTCAATACCGAGCGTAAGAGCAATTCTGACTGTTAGTTGTTCATCCCAGATTTCTACCAAAATAATTTGGTGCTATTTGTGGGAATAATAGTTCTCAATACTCTATGCACCTGCGTAGTCACTTGTTGCCAAGATAGAGTCCCAAGAGCCCTCTAGATAACAAAGCACGTCTAGTGGCGAATACTAGTCAAGCCTCAAATCTCGAGGGCATTCATCGTGACATGCATGGATTCGTCAAGCAAATCAGGATCATGAATGAGATAAATACCCGTTTGGTATAACACCTCGCCAAAAACAATCCACCTCCTGCCACCGCACCTGTTTCGAAAGATGCTGATCAATCTCGTTGTTCTCTCGGGTGATCAGGATTCACAAAATCTCCATAGTGCTGGTTAAGGACATTCAACCAGGAGACGTCAGCACCAATTAGCGAGTTGGCACTCCAGACGAGGAAGGAGTTCTGGTATGTCGGAGTCTCTGTCATCTAAATGAATTCAGGATATGATGGGTAAGGAAACCAGGGAATCGAAAGGATACCTCGTCGGGATGACCGAGCACACATGAGTTGCGATAAGTCCACTACCCAGAAAATTAAAGACCTGGATGCTCATATCGACGCCATCAATACAGGCGTAAAAGACTCAGTTATTTTGGATGCTTTGATCAGGCAAACCGAGCCTCCATTTACAAAAAGAGTGATGAAAGTTAGGGTATCATCAAGATTTAAATTGCCATCTCAGCTAAGAGCGTATGAGAGGAAAACAGATCCCATGGATCACCTAGACTCATACAAAAAACTTGATGATGCTCTAGGGGTGTTCGGATAAGGTGATGTGCAAGGAATTCTCAGCAACCTTAAAGGGCCCGACGAGATCATGGTTCAAGAAGTTGTCTCCAAGAACCATTGATTCATTTGGTGACTTAGTGAGGCTTTTTGTCACCAATTTCATGAGCTGCAGGGTCAGGCAGAAGAATGCCTTTCATCTTTTGACAGTCCACTAGAAAGATGGGGAAAGCTTGAAAGATTATGTCTGGCGCTTTAATCAATCTGTCCTAGAAGTGGAAGATTCTAGTGATAAGGTAGTGATCATGGCGATGATGGAGGGTCTTTGTCTGGGCTCATTGTTAGATTCCCTCTCCAAAAGCACCCCTGAAACCTTGTTGACACTCTAGAGTAAGGCCGACAAATACATTACAGCTGAAGAATTGGTAGAGGTCAAACGTAGGAGGCGAGAAAATGACGATCAAAAGAGAAAGGAACCTGATTCTCGATGAATGGACAATAGGGCGAGCTAAAAAGAAAGAGGTTCAAGCGAGATGCCAAGAGAAGAATTAATGAACGACATCATTAGTCTCCACCTCGCCAAACCGACCAGATGCTACCTTCTCCCAACACCTTTATATCCCATGTGCTCATGGAGGTCAAGAATGAAGACTTTGTGAAATTTCTTGGGAAGATCAAGACCAAACCCCTCCGGATGAATAAGAACAAGTATTGTGAGTTCACAAGGATCATGGGTGATTGGACTGCAAAATTGT
>BRYF01000010.1:15357500-15362500 GCA_030159135.1 Actinidia polygama
GCCCATCACGGTGAGCATAGTGCTCTTCAAGGAAGAAGATATTTACTACGTAAGTAAGGTCCTTCTGGGGGCAAAGACCAAATACCTAAAAATTGAGAAGCTTGCCTACGCCCTTACAATAGCAGCAAGAAAACTCTGCCACTATTTCTAAGCACATCCTATTGTCGTATTCACAAATCATCCCTTGAAACAAATTCTCTAATGACCTCATACCTCCAGGCTATTGCTCAAGTGGTCTATTGAGTTAAGCGAATTTCACATCAATTATCGATCAAGAATGGCAATCAAGACCCAAGCATTGGCTGATTTCATAGATGAGTTCACGTATGATGTTGCTCCAAATCCCAAGATGGAAACCCTAGAAGAACAGAACCAAGATGATGATCTCGCTAGGTGAAAGTTGTTCGTAGATGGGTCATTCAACCAACATAGCTATGATGCATGACTCATTCTCCAGACCCCTTCAAGAGAGCAGATTGAGTATACTATACGTATTGGTTTTAAAGCCACCAACAACGAGGCCAAATATGAAGCTTTTCTCACCGGTTTGAGAGTCGCAATTGAGTTAAAAGTAAAATCCTTGGACGTTTACAATGATTCTTAGCTTATGGTGAATCAAGTCCAAAGAGATGATCTCGCCAAAGATCTTCGAATGGTGGCCTATCTGGATGAAATGAAGGTCATATCAATGAAGATAAAAGATTTCAAGATTTGCCAAATTTTCAAATAGGAGAACATGAAAGTTGATGCCCTAGCTAACCTAGCACCAGCCTTTGATTTCATCTCGGATATGAGCGTCCCTCTAGAATTCTTGCCAAATCCAAGTATTGACATTACCAAAACCGTATTTCAAGCAACAACAAACCCGACATGGATGGATGACATCATCGCATATCTTAAAGATAGGGAGCTGCTAACAGATAAACTCTAAGCACGATGGATTCAGTATCGGTCAACTAGATTTTGCCTCCTCTACGAGAAATTATTTAAGAGGTCTTTTTCAAGACCACTCTTGAGATGTCTCTGACCTAAGAAATCAAATTATGTACTTAGGGAGATTCATGAAGGCATCTGCGAAAATCATTCTAGGGCTAGATCACTAGTTAGAAAGGCAATTTGCAAAGGGTATTTTTGGCCTTATATGAAACAAGATGTAGTGCCATTCACCAGAAAATGCGACAAATGTCAGAGGTTTGCTCCGGTTAGTCGTCTTCCCCTATCGAGATGGTCCCAATGACCAGTCCATGGCCATTTGTCCAATGGGGGATAGACATGCTTGGACCTCTACCTCAAGCTTTATTACATAGAAAATTCTTAATTATCGCCATAGACTACTTCACGAAGTGGGTAGAGGCAGAATCTCTCGCCAAAATCTCTGAAAGGAACACAAAAAATTTTGTGTGGAAAAACATCATTTGTCGATTTGGGATTCTGAAGGTTATTGTCTTCGACAACGCGAAGTAGTTTGACAACGATGGACTCAAACTATTTTGTTCGGACCTCGCCATCTCCAACCATTTTTCATCGCCAGGTCATCCTCAGACAAATTGTCAAGTAGAAATCACTAATAGAATGATCCCAAGGAATTTGAAGACAATATTAGAAAAATGCAAAAGCTAATGGGCAGAAGACCTTCCAAGTGTACTATGGGTCTACCACACAATGAGTAGGATCCCAACGAGTGAAACATCATACTCGCTGGTATATGGGACACAGTTAGTCATACTAGTGAAGATAGGAATGCCTAGTTTTGAATTTCAACAAAGAGCACAACGAAGTAGAGTTAAAGATTAATCTTGATCTCTTCGACGATAAGAGGGAGTGAGCCAAGGTGCACCAAGCTGCTCGACCCTACGTGGGAAGATCCCTATAGAGTTGTCAAGGTGACCAGGCTAGAAACTTATTGGCTGAAAGACATGAGAGGGATGACACTTAAATAAATATTACCAATAGTTATTTTGGTCACCAATATGATGGAGGTCGCCTAAACAATGTTATTTGTCTTCGCCAAATTCTATTTTGTGATCGTGATTGCCAATTTTCATGTAATTATGGTTATTTTAATATAATCGCCAATTTCTTCAGCTCAAATTTGTTGTCATCGCCTGGTATTAAGGTTACCAAAATAGTTTGTCGTCAATTTCAAAATGGGATGTTGATAGTTTCGCCATTTAGTCAGATTAATTCAACTTATTGTTGTCGCCAAAATGGGATGTCGCCTAAACAACTTATTGTTGTCGCCCAAATATAATGGTTGTATTACTAGTTTTATCTGTTGACATCGCCCACCTGGTTTTCTTTTTACTCGCCAAAAAGATGCAAAAATAATTGGGAGTTACATCCTCCAATTTTTCAACTAAGGGATCTTGCTCGATAAAGGTATCTAACCTGATAATTCTAGTCGCCGTGGTTAGGTTTAATGTTTGCCTAAGTTAAAGTAACTTAAACCTATTATGTTTGCCTCACAATTTTTGTCTGCCAAATTCATCTCGCGAGTTTCATTAATAATGATGTCGCCAAGTAAAGACTGCCATTGAAGGAGAACAGATATGAAGAAAAATATACATCTTATTAAGATTTCCATTACATTGATATTGCCATTATAAAAAAATAGAAGAAAAATACATAGAGATGCCTACTGAGGTGGAGAGTTGTCAACCACTTGTCCTTCTCCTCCTCAACCAACTCAGAATCGATATGGATATCTTGGATGTCAAGGTCGGGATGGAGAAGTCTGATCTACTTCTTGCACAAATCAAAGCCCTCATCGAAGTACGTGGAAGCTGCTTTTTTCACAGGCTTTTGGAAAACGTCCGAAGACTTATACTCCTCAATCGTTGACTCCTTGGCTAGGGCCTCCTTTTCCTTTAGCTCGGCCACCTCCTTCTATAGCCTCTCCGCGTTGGCATCGCGTTTCTCCTTGATGCCATGTTGCTTCTCGAACTCGAACTTGGCTACACGACCTTCCAGCTCTTTGGCCATATTCTGAGCCCAGACAATCTCATCTCGGATGGATTCGGTATTGGCCTGTTGGGTCATTGCCTCTTCTCGCATCTCCGTGATGCAGCCAGCAATAGAAGACCCCAGGACCACCACCTGCAAAAAACACAATTATGAAAACACTAAAACTTCAAAAGTGTGAGCTTAATTTAAAAGATAGATAATTACCTGGCTAACAGAATGAAAGAACCTCATGATAGCCCAGTCGAGGTCCAATTTCTCCATCGCCTCCTAGTCGGCGGGAATAATGAGCTCTTGGATGAGTTTCTCCACAAGGCCAGGATTCTCCATGACGGAGGCGTTGGGCTCCAAAGTAGCCCCGGCATTGGCCGAGGTCTCGTCCCCGGGGGTTGCGATAGGTGCCGCTGCCTTGCTCACCCCCGGCTCGACATTGCCTTGTACTTGGCTGGAGCCTTAGCAGTTGGCCCATTCTTCTTGCCCTCGGGCAGCGGCATTGACCCCTTCTTCTTGGCATCTACTGCTTGTTTGCCCTTCTTTGAGGGCGAGATGTCAGGCATCTCATCGTAGGAGCGTTTCTCGCCGATGACCCCGCCCTTCCCCACCGAGGTTGCGCCCTTGGGCTCCCCTTTTCTTTTGGCCATTTGGGCAAGCTTCTTCATGTTGATATTCTTCGACATAGGAGCAAAAGGAAACCGAAGTCAGTGAATAAATGACAAAAATTACTTAAAAGGGAAAAGAAGAAAGTACCATTCGATCTGAGCTCGGGGAGTAGACATGGATCTGACCAGGCCTCCGAGTTTGAGCTACCTGGTTCCAAACAAAGGAAAGGTTGCCATGGATTTTTCCCCCATAACAGGAAGGGGAGGTATAATTTTCCTCAGCCTCTTCCTAATGGTCCCTGTATACTCCACCGAGTCATATAAGAAATGGTCACTTTGAGGGGATCACCTCGGAAAAGACGGGACTCACCCTTGTCAGCCGCAAAGTGAGCAGGGTCGCTCGCGAATTTCTTCTCGACAATATCCCCGCTGCGGGACACCATCTTTTCGGAGTCAAGACCGAAGCTCTTGAAGAAAGACTTCGAGTGAAAGACGTCCTTAATAGGATAGTGTTGTCCTTGCTCAAGTTTACCAAAGATGTGGTTAAATCTCTCCTACTCAACCTTGGTCAAGACTGGCGACACATTGCAGCACTTACCTGAAAATATTGAACACACTCTTAGATAGAGAAGATGAGTTAAACTTGATAATTGAAGAACAAATCATTGAAAAAAGACTGACCTGGGGTGCTCTACGACCTCGGAACCCTCGAAACCATAAGCTCTCGAGATTGTCCATAGGCGAACTCCCAGTTGTCTCCTGAGATGAAGAAGAATTCTTCTTCCACCATTTGATATTGCTAGGGGTACCCAAGTAGGGTTTTCTTTGGCCTCGCCTTGAAATAAAGCCATCCAGAGTCTGGCTTCAAATTGTTAAAAAGGCCGAATAAATTTCTAAATTCATTTAGAGAGAATGAGAATTTATGAAATCGCCATAGCACTACTGCGCCGACAATACTTTTCCATGCATTGGGGGCTAGCTAGGCGGGACATATGTTATAGTACGCCAAAATTCTCCTAATCGTGGGGTGGATAGGAAGACACAGACCGGCTTGGAAGGCAGCTTCATAAAAGGCAATCTCGCCCGGGCAAGTATACGCAATGGTTTCATATGCCTCGGGAAGTCTAATCTGAATCCCGAATGAGAAAGAGCATGAATCTCTAAGACGATCCAACTCACCCTGAGTCATGATATCTGTCTCCCTCTCAGGCGGAGGTCGAGTGTCTACTGAGGGAGTTCCCTCATTGACATAAGGATCCTCTCTAGAAGAGGAAGGGTATTGAGTGATCTCGGTCGTCATATACCGTTCTCCTAGATGGTTAGAGATCCAAGAGGAGAGAGTATTTTCTAAGTCTCTTACCTCTACGTTGCTAGACATAAACTAGGGGATCAAAATAAGATCAGGTGGCTGGTACTTAATAAATGACTTAAATGAAAACG
>BRYF01000010.1:15465000-15467500 GCA_030159135.1 Actinidia polygama
TGGCAAGACTTTGACATTTATTGATGTGTTTCATGTACCATAAGTTAGAAAAAATCAGTATCTGAAAGCCTACTTAATAAGCATGGTTTTAAGTTAGTATTTGAGTTGAACAAGTTTATTCTGTCCAAGAGTGGTACTTTTATTGGAAAGGGATGCTTGTACGAGGGCATGTTTAAACTCAATATTAATATAATTGTTTCTGCTTATATGCTTGACTCTCTTTCTTTATGGCATACTCAATTAGGTCATGTCAGCACTAGAAAAATAAATTATATGGTTAAATCAAATCTAATTTCTAAATATGAGATTGACATGGTTGATAAATGTAAAAATCTGCATGCAAACTAAAATAACTAGAATGCCATTTCCTAAAACTGAACGAATATCATCTTTACTTGAATTAATACACAATGATGTATGTGATTTTCATAGTATCTCTACTAGAGGAGGCAAGAAATATTTCGCCACATTCATAGATGATTATTTAAAATCCTGCTATGTTTATTTATTACATTCAAAAGATAAAGTTTTTAACAAATTTAAAATATACAAAGTAGAAGTTAAAAATCAATGTAGAACTAAGATTACGAGAGGAAGGTTACTGTGAATGGAAGATACTACGGGGAAGGGGTTACCCAAATTGACACGAGATGTTGTCGTCAAAAGGAATATGAGTTTATTAAATTCAATTGACCATACAGAGTTTGATGAGCAAAATGACCTAAAATGAACCTTATAGCCGACCGTTATTGATCGTGATATAAGGCTTAGTTTGATTTGGTTTGGTTCGGTTAAGTAAGCTTAAAGGAGAACAAAGGTAAAGATGAAGCATAGAGAGAACTAATTTTGTTAAAGTAAGCTTTCCATCAACCTTAGATTTGATAACGTGTGCAATGAAATGAAACAACTCCTAGTTAAATGCAAGTAATTAGCAACAGTGAGCAGAAGACCAAGACAAAAACTAGCTAACCCTATTCCTATTCAACAAGTTGTGCAAGAGGTTCCCACCAGTTAAAAACTCAATTAGTAGATTAAAAGAAACTGACTATTGCATAAATAAATTCTCCATTCTTCCTATCATAAAATAATCAACAAAAAACCAATCGAATATAAATAAATAAATCCTGCCCCTCTCTCTACAAATTGTTCAAACAACTCTCCCACCGCATAACCATAGGAGTCCTCCTCCTTCATATTTGCCTCTCACTATATCTACCAGCCTGTACTAACCACCCAATTGCTGGAAAAATGGGTTCTTAACCCATTAGTTTTGCCCAACTTTGAGGCTTAATTAAAGTGGGACCCACACACCTTTTTGGTGGGTCCAAGTGGCTATGGGTACACTTCCATGTGGAGATTAAGAATATGTAATTAGTTGTTCAAAATTATTTACAACTGAATTGAAAATTGACTCTAAAGTGTGCTACTTAAATATGGTTTATGTAGTAAGAATGGTTTGTCCCACATTAGAAAAAAGAAGAAGCTTAAAGTGGTTTATAAAGAAAATTTTTTATACCTTGGGATGGGCCCCAAGGGGTACCCAAGTTTCTGAAGGAGGGGAGTCATGGATGGGCTTGGGCCCAAATATGACTCTGTGGGCTGGACTAAAAAATCCGCCCGAGTTGTGGTTTTGGGTTGAATTGCTATATATACTTTTTACAGAAAATTTATTTATTTATTTATTTATTTCAATTTTGTCCCATAACTATTGCGTCTGTTTTGGATCGATCCCGAATAGTTGCGTATGTTAGGATTAGTCTCGAACTATTGCATCTGTTCGTTTTAGTCCCTGTACGTTTAAATTTTAAACAAACAGATCCTTTGATGGGTTGCCTTCCTTCTGAAGAGTTGCATCTCTTCCAACAGCCACGAATTCTTCTATAAAAGCCTTCCCCATTCAGCCATTTTGGCACATCTTTGCAATCCAAATCCTTTTCCTCCTCTGCACTTCCCTCCTGTATATTTTCATACTGTGAGAGAGAGAGTACATCACTGTTTGTTGGTTCGCTAAGCTCGTTGTTGTTGTGCTGTATTAGTGAGATTCCGACTATTGTATCCTGAGAGACAGAGTCCATTCATTCCGTTGGCACCATTGTGGAGGACTAATCTATCTTAAGGACACTGTATTGAATACAGAACTCGGTCCACCATTTACAAATTCTGTTATCTACAAACTAAGTTCTGTAAGTTTGTTTCTGTTTTTATTTATAGTTACGTTAATTATAGAATAGTTTATGCCAATTTCATACATTGCACAGAAGATTGTCCAACACCAATCACATTTGTCTTTTAAGCACTGTTCTTGCCAAGTATATTCTGTCACTATCTTGAAAATTACATTCATCCCACTGCCACACACAACATTATCATTGCTGACAATCAACTATAAGACCCATGGCAATTTCTAAGCCCAAAGAAAAATCACCAAGTATTTTTTTTTTGCGGAAAATGCTATGGGTACAACTATATAGCACCCCAAATGCACACCATATGAGGTGTT
>BRYF01000010.1:15485000-15487500 GCA_030159135.1 Actinidia polygama
CGGATATTTCCTTGCTACATCTACTTCTAGGGATCCCAATCATTATCTCCCTACTCATATTCCCTCAGTGTCCAGTCCCCCGATCAAGCCACTGCATGTTTATGTTCGTCGAAAAAATGGCCTATGCTATGCTCCCTCTAGCGACTCCTTACACATGCCGTCTTATGTGCCTACTTCTCCTGTTGCTCCTAACATTCACTCCCTTCCCATTGCTCTCTACAAAGGTAAGCGAACTTGTACTTCCCATCCTATTATTCAGTTTGTTTCTTGTGATCGCTTATTTCCTTCCTTACGTGTTTAGCATATCTGTTACTACTAGATGTATTCCCAAGTCAGTGTCGGATCCCCGTTTGTTACTTGCTAAAGGCAAGCTATGTAGATGAGATGATAACCTTGCATGACAGTGGTAATTGGGAGATGGCTCTGCTTTCGCCTAGGAAGTTTGTTGTTGGTTGCCGATGGGTGTTTATAGTGATGTACCTTCTAGATGAGACTATTGAGTGCTATAAGTCATGCCTGATTGTCAAGGGCTACACTCAGACTTATAGTATTGACTATGCTGAGACCTTCTCTCCCATGGCTAAAAATTGGGTCTATTCGTATTTTTCCCTCCCTCGCCACTAATCTTGGGTGGCCCTTGCACCATTGGATGTGAATAATGCATTTCTTCATAGAGATCGCCAGGAGGAGGTGTATACGGAGCAACCTTTGGGATTTGTTGCTCAGGGGAAGAGTGGTTTGGAATGTCATCTTCGCAAGGCGTTATATGGTCTTAAGCAGTTCCCGAAAGCTAGATTCGGAAAGTTTAGTGATATAGTTCAGCCATTTGGCATGGCAGATGTCAGTCTGACCATTTAGTGTCATCTAGTATAACCGAGAGGGAGATGATTCTGAAGATTCTGTATGCTTATGATATTATTATTACCGGCGATGATACTCAAGGAATTGAGGAGTGAAGATTTTCCTTCAGGGACAGTTCCATACCAAAGACTTGGGCAGGTTATAGTACTTTTTTGGGATTTAGGTTATCCGGTTTAAGGAGGGAATCAATTTGTCCCAAAGAAAGCATCTCTGGACATTTTAGAGGAAACATGCTTGATGGGAACCAAGCCTGTAGAGACGCCTATGGCTCTGAGTATGAAATTGTGTGTGGATCAATGTGAGTTGTTATTTAATTCAGACAGTCATCAGAGATTATTGGGAAGTTAAACTATTTCACTATTACGCATCCAAATATTTCTTTTGCAGTTAGTGTAATTAATCAATTTATGTCTGCCCCTCGTTCAACTCACATGAAGGCTGCCTTAGGGATTATGAGGTATCTCAAGGCACATCCTGGTCGTGTTTTGTTCTATGGAGTGCATGGTCATTTACGTATCGAGGCATTTACGGATTCTGATTGGGCTTGGTCTCCTTCAGATAGGAGATCTACTAAAGGATACTATACTTTTCTAGGTGTCAACTTTGTCACTTGGAAGAGTAAAAAGTGGTTCACGGTCTAGTGCGGAGGTCAAGTACCGAGCTATGGGCCATACCCCGTGTGAGCTTATGTGGGTCAAGCAGGTCTTAGAGTAGTTGAGGTTCAAGTGAAATTGCCCATGGATATGTATTGTCACAATCAAGTCACCGTTCATATTGCCTTTAATCATGTGTTTCATGAGAGTACTAGGCCTATTGAGATTGATTGTTATCTTGTTCGTAAGCGAGTTAGAAAAGGGATTATTGCTATTACATTTGAATCTATTGGATCACAACTTGCTGATGTGTTTACCAAACCATTATGCAAACCATGGTTGAAGCTATTGTGTAACAAACTTGGCTTGTCCGATATTTACTCTGTAGCTTGAGGGGCGTGTTAGATAGAATGTATGGGTGTACTAAGTACTTATTAGTGGGTGGGTGTAGTAGCTAGTGTTATGAGTAATCATTGTGTGTAACTAGACACTCTTTTTATTATATATATAATGCCTCTATGTATATTAGGGTTAATCTGAACCCTAATTTCATTTTTCCAACCTTCAACTCGCATTCCTTTCCCTCCAAAGTTGAAAGATCATAGCAAGCAATTTTGTTGATACTAGTAGGAAAGCTCTTAGCACTAAGTTTCCCAACAAGCCAGTTAACCACATTTGGCCAAGAATGCTAAAGCTAAGAGACGTAGCATAGCAACATAACCGTCCTCAAAACAGAGATCTAGGAAAAGGGCAAGCAAAACATTAAATGGAGGATGCTTTCTTTACTTTAAATTCGTAGACGCACGAGTCAATGATACTACCCCTAGGATTTGAGTTTATCTCTAATGTGCAGCCTTTAATACACAACCATAAAACAAGGCTATGCCTAGGGTTGTTTGATAACCCAACTCAACCCTTAAAGCTGAATTATTAAATAAAAACTAAATTAAGTTCATTCAATCTAAAAATTTAAGTGCCTCTTAAAAATAAATTAAAAGTTGTAAAAAAATTAAAAAGCACCATTGCAACTTAATTCTTACTTAATT
>BRYF01000010.1:15500000-15502500 GCA_030159135.1 Actinidia polygama
CCTTGATTGGTAAAAGTGTTTTATACTCTTGTTTTGGTATCGCGTGTGTTTACTCTCTCCTCTTTATAAAAAAATATATATGTTGACAAAATTAATTAAATTTCATAAGAAACAACTTGCGAAATAATTATTGTTGAGAAATAAATAATAATAAATAAAAAAATCTTAACGAAACAAGCACAAATTAGCTTACAAATCTCTAACAAAAAAAATAATAGAAGACACATAAACACACATATTTGTTACAAGGATAAAATGATTTTTTCGTACATGTTTATATTTGGTATTTTGTAATCAAATGAAAAGTATAAGGGTAAAATGGTCTTTTCGCATGAACTCAAAAGCATTGCACTTATTTGTCAAACATGTTAGTTATTTTTAGGGTGAATTATACTGACCTCCCCTGAGGTTTACCTTTAATACACAAAGCACCCCTGACGTTTCAAAAAATACAATGACCTCCCCTGAGGTTTGAGAGAATATCCTCTCACCCCCTACACCCTTGTCTTCTTACGAAAATGACCAAAATACCCCCACCTCTCTCTCTCATCCCTCCAAACTCTCTCTCTCTCTCTCTCTCTCTCTCTCTTTTGAGTTTTTTGATTTTATTTTATTCAATTTTTTTTTGTTTCTTTTTTACTATTATTTTTTTTTCACTTTTTTTTTCTGCACATGTAGACGGGAATCCAAAGTCAAACTAGCTATTCTTAAATATTTATCAATAACAAGGACTTTTTTATTTTTAAATTTTTTAGTTACTTTGTTTATTGAGTTTTTAAATTTTTTAGCGAATTTATTTTACTTGTCTAATTAAAAATTTATAATTTTTTAGTTACTCTTACTAGATAAATTTTAAAATATAATAATTTTATTTAAATTTAAAAAAATTACTAAAAATTAAATATTTAGTTAATTTAGCAAGCAAAAAAAATTATCTTTTTTGAGTTTTTTCTTAAATTATATAAAGATATTATATTTTCAAACTACTCTTATTAAGAAAAACTCTAAAGATATAAGAATTTAATAAAATAATTAAAAAAATAACTAAATACAAAAAACTCAAAAATTTAAACATATAAATAAATTTAGAACAAACTCGACTAATATCATAACGAAGGGGGATTATTATATGAGAGTCAGAAAAAAAAATTAATAGTAAAAAAAGAAACAAAAAAAACTGAAAAAAAATACAAAAAATAAATACAAAAAACTCAAAGAGAGAGAGAGAGAGGGGGGGAGAGTGGAGGGATAAGAGAGAGAGAGAGTGCAAAACTCAAAAAACCTTGTTTACCCAAAAAGAAAAACAAAACTAATAAAAAAAATTAATACAAAAATAAAAAAAATAATTAAAAAAATTAATAAAAAAATAAACAAAACTAAAAAAAACAAAAAAAAAACGAGAGAGTGAGGAGAGAGAGAGAGAGAGAGAGAGAGAGAGAGAGAGGGCAAAGTGGCAATATAGTAATTGTCCATAGGTGTGAGGGCAAAGTAGTAATTTTACCAGGGCTAAATTCTGACAGGGGTGTTTTGTGAATTAATCTGAAACCTCAGGGGAGGTCAGTGTAATTTTTCAAACGTTAGGGGTGCTTTATGTATTAACCTGAAACCTCAGGGGAGGTCAGTGTAATTTACCCTTATTTTTAAGTCAAAACCTGACAGAAGCTGAAATCCAGCCTTGCTTGATATGGAGCCATTAAATGCCGAGCAGAGATATTGGAAAATAATTTGTCAATGAAGAGGGAGGGGGGAAACGTCCCAGGCTGTCTAACACGTGACTAGAAATTATTTGATCGACAAGTTGACCTGACCTACATCCTTTAAGAGTTATTCCAAGATTCTGACTCTATTGCTCTCTAAGATATAATTTAATTTTTCGATCATTTGATTATTTTTTCACCACAATAAGTCATTTGATTGTTTTTCCGGCCACAAATCAAGAGACCTTAGAATAAAATTGGCAAATTAAGAAAGAGACCTTACAATATGATGTGCCATGTTTGGGTGTAATATAATACTAGGCATCATACCTGTGCAATGCAAGGCCTTGAACAAATGATCAAAATTTTATTTTGAAGTTTGTTTGAAACCAATTTGTCCAAAAGAAAATTTGGTATTAATGACTACACTTGTTGTGGTAAAAATCTGGGGCGAGCAACCAACAGTCGAATTGCTCATCGGCCTCAGCACTGAACCTCGGCTAATACTCGGGCGACCTGCGCAGCAATGAACAAACGTAACCGGTCGGGGTGAGGCCGTTCCAAACTCCTCTGGCGTGCGAATCAAACCAATGCGATAAGGAGAATAAAAATAGCAGAGCTCTGATAACAATTAGTTACTGAGCGTATTCAATTGTGTGTGTACCTTAGCATGATGGGGAGCAACCTTTATATAGACAAAGAATAGAGAGCCATGTAAGGAAACTGCGGTGTGATTCTCAGACGGCTAAGTATGAAAATATATCCCAGAGATATCGGATACTTAATAGGGAGATCTAACATCT
>BRYF01000010.1:15567500-15570000 GCA_030159135.1 Actinidia polygama
GAAATTGAATCGATTAACAAGACAAATTAAAGAATTTAGATTTTTATTTATTTAAAGAGACCAAATTTTATGTTATTTTAAAAGATAATGGTTCGATTAGAGTTTTAAAAAAAAAACTATAGGATGTGATTTTAGTGCATTTTGGATGAGACTCGGTTGGTTCCGTTAATCCTAGGTGGCTAGAGACTAACATATGGTTTAAATTGCTAACGAATTAAAATTATAGAGTTTAATTTGTTATAATTAAAATTTTAAGATTTAATTTGTTCCCATAGTCAAACTCTAAATTTTTTTTGTAATTCTACCTTCAACATTTTAGCATACTACAATGTCAAAATGATTTTAGGCTTGATTTTATAGTTTACATTTATATATGCATATGAACTTAAAGTCTTATTTAAAGTAAATCATTTAAGTTTATGTAGTATATGTTAGTTGTATTTAAAATTATTCATGTTAGTATATGTTATTAAGGGATACTTTGGTCATTTTGCACGGGACATTAACACCATCCACAAGACAAGACGAACAGGGGAATGCAGAGTAATATCAAAAAATATAATATATGTTAATTATATTTGAAATAGTTCATGTTAGTATAACGTTTTATAGGAGTATTTTGGTCATTTTGCAAAGAACATTAACACCATTCACCCTACATAGTAATTTTGAAAATTATAAAGAAAGTATCTGTATTAGTTAAAAACTACTTAGGAGGACTGTATAATTTGCCCTCAAGCCAGTTATGGGTTGGTAAAAATTACAAAAAAGACTAATTTGCAACAAACAAAGCCAATATAAATATCAATTGTACTTTTTTATTTCTAGTCCACCAGTCCTCTGGTTGGTAGTAAAGCCCATCTGTAATTGTTATCTGTCAAGCTATCAACTATCGAGTGCAACCCGCAGAACCCCCAATCAATTACATAGGCCATATTTGTGCGTACGAGACATTGATGAATTGACAAAAAGAGGAGAAAAAGTAATGTTTCTATGAATGAATGATGAACTTGAATAGTTATGAAATATAATGGATATCACGAAATATGAATGCATATAGATGAATGACTGATGAACTTGAATAGTTATGGAATATAACGGATATCATGAAAGATGAATGGATGGTACATTATCTATCATGTTCTTGAAATAAGAGAATTGCATTAGCTACAAAAGAAAGGAGAGCAATACATGGTATGTGCTCTAAATCGATGTTGTTGCACATACGAATATCGTAAGGTTTTAAGTTTATCATTCATATCTTGATAAGTTTTGTCATAATCAAAAAGGGGAAGATTGTTGACTCAATGCCTTGATTTTAATGTTAACAAAATATTGTGTTAATGGGTAATGACTCTACTTAGCGTGCAGATCGAGTATTACCTAAATTGTTCATTAGATCAACAAATTAGATGAAGTCTTGCAAAGCTAAACTTTATACCCAGAAAATGTCGATACATATTCATGTGGTGTCAACACCTGAAGACTTGGGAGCTATATTGAATAATTTGAAAAAGTCTTAGACTAATGAAGGAAGCTATGAATCTCACTTGATTGAAGATTCTGAAGATCACGTATATCAAACGAGAAGACCCGTTGAAGAACTTGAAATGATCAATACTCACTTGGCCAAGAAAAACAAAGAAATATATTATGGGCAAGAAGTGTTGACATAACGAGTTGAAGTGTCCACACATTAAGACGGATTGATTAAAGGTGTCGACACATCGAGTTGAAGAGTCGACACATGAAGACTGACTAGATATAAAGTGTTGACATATCGGGCTAAAGTGTCGACACATGAAGATAGTAAGCATAAATTTAAATATGAGAATATAAATGTCGACACATGAAAACAGTGTGTAATCTGAGATTGAGGTGTTGATACATGACCAGAAAGTATCCATACATTAAGACAGTGTGCAATCTGAGATTGAGGTATCCACACAAGACCAGAAAGTATCGACACATGAAGACAGTGTGCAATCTGAGTTTGAGGTGTCGACACATGATCAAAAAGTGTCGACACATGAAGACAATGTCAAAAGAGCTGAAGATGTCAACACATGAAAGTGAAGTGTCGACACATAGAGGTAGTAGCCAAACTTTAAAGACTAATGATCAAGTGTCGACACATGGAGATAGTAACTGAAGGAAGAAGACTTGAAGTGTCGACACATGGTTATAAAGTGTCGACACATGTTACCAGTGGCTTCAGACAACACAGAAAGTGTCGACACATGTTCTTAAAGAGTCGACACCTGAAAGCCAGAAATGTTCAAAGTGCGACACGTGCAAAAGTGTCGACACCTAACGGCTAGATTTTTGAATGCAAAGTTGATTGAACCAGCATTAAATACAATCCAACTACCACCAACGATTGGATTTACTTCAAGCCTTTATATACAAGACTCCAAAGGCATTTAACAACAACTAGAGACAACCTTAAACATTGATTGATCATCAAAGAGCCTAAAAGTCAACATTCCTTGAGAATTTC
>BRYF01000010.1:15575000-15577500 GCA_030159135.1 Actinidia polygama
GTTCGGGTCTACCATGTCATCGGGTCAGTTCTTGGCCATCGAGTCCGTGAGATTTTTTACCCAGAACTGACTAGAAATCGAGGACCACCTGAGATCCAAACCGAGACCCAAAGTCTAGAACCGATCGTATAGACAGACAATACACTCGCGCACACGTGATTATTACCTATGCTATATAAATTTTAGGAAGAACTGAAGACCCAAACCGAACTGACCCGAACCGAACCGTGGAACCGAACCCGAGCGGTTCGGTTCTCTTTTGTTCTTGGGTCGGTTTTGGGTCCAAAATGGAGAACCGTGGATGATCGGATCGGTTCCGGGTCTGTAACATATCCAAACTGAACCAAACCGTGTGCACCACTAGTTTTACGTCATTCTCTCATAATTTTTCAACTACTTTAGTTTTTTGAGTTTTTTTCGTCTTTAATGATTTTTTTCTTCAGTTGATCAAAATTTTATACTTTTTCGATTCTTGTAACGAGAGGAATATGAAAAAAATTAAAAAATAGTCAATTTATCAAGTAATTTTTTTGTGTGTGTATTTAGTGCACTTTTTTCCAAATTAGATAAAAATTCTTATACTTTTGAACTCCTCTAGTCAAGAGAAATCGAAAAATGTATAAAATTTTGATCAAATGATTAAAAAAATCACTGAAGAGAAAAAAAATAAAAAACAAAGCAGTTAAAAATTTGTTTTGAAAATGAAACGAATCAAAAACTAAGTTTTCTACTTTTGGATTAAAAAGATAAAGTGCGACAAAAAAATACTTATGTGATTTGGGATAGCTAAAAAAATGAGCTATCTTAGCTAATAAACTCCTATAACATCTCCCTCCAAATAACCTCACCCCAAACAAACCAAAAAAATCAGAGATTTTTGACAAAAAAAATCACCATAAAAAACTTCTTCCAAATGGGGCTTGAGTTTGTTATTGAAATAAAATATAAAATTAAAACTTTAAAGAACTAAAAAAATCCACTCTTAAATTAGTGCCAATTGAAGGTGATAAAAGACAAAAAAAAGGAGGAGGAGAATTCTTCATCACCGAGCGAAGACAAAAAGGAAGACTACCCAAATATTTACATCACATTCCTGTACAATCATATGAGTTGTATTTATAGGCTAAGAATTACACAATTTTTGATAACAATAACTCAAAAAGTTAAAGTTTTCTTGGAGCTCAAAAGTTGAATTGGGAGAGAGTAAAGTATACATAGATAATCAAAAATCAGGATTCGAACGGATCCTTTTGTAAAAATTACTGAGCAGATTAATCATAAATAAAAAATCAGGATAATCTGACATTGGCAGCTTATACGACTGCCATTTAGTCAACACCAGATGATATCCAAATGCCAAACCAAAAACTATAATTCTGTTACCTCAAAATTGATGAAAAGTATATTTTCTGCACACATTTACAAAATATAATAATTACTTCCCATGAAGAAAGTTAGACATATGTACAAATACACATTAGCGGAAAGCAAAACGATCTAGTTTTGATAGTCTAAGTTGGTAGTAAATGAACGGTTGTGCTACCAAACAAACCAAATAAACTCTCTACGGCCTTCCTTAGAATTTGTTGACAAGAGTTTTTTTTACTAAGTACAACTTGGTACCAGAAATATGAACTATTTATGAAACTCATTAAAGGCAATAAAACCTTAAAATTACTGCCTTAAAAGAAGAATCCTTCCATAATTCCTCACTTGAAAATGGATAATCTCTTCTAACTACAAATAAAATGTGTAAGACTCAGATCGCTTGTTGTCCAAACTCACCTGGATACAAACCACGGCCACGATGAAGCAGATGAATGTAACTCAGCCGCTGATTTCGATTGTACTGTAATGGTCTAAGGAATGCTTTTTCCTTATTGAATAACCCATTCTCATTGTCTTTCACAATACTATCATTTTACTTTTGAGTGAACGAAAATGGAACCATTCAGGGTTATTTCTATTGGCAAACAACTCTGACAGGTTGCGTGTTTTTAGCTACTCTATATTTTAGCATGCGTGTCAAAATAATTGTAGGTATATGCGCATATAAACTTAAAGTCTTAATTAAAGTGAATCATTTAAGTTTATATAATATATGTTAATTGTATTTAAAATTATTCATGTTAGTATATGTTATTAAGGGATATTTTGGTCATTTTGCAAGGAACATTAACACCATTCACCCGACAAGACTGACAGGTAAGTGCAGAATAATATCAGAAAATATACTACATGTTAATTATAAATGAAATTGTTCATGTTAGTATATGGTATTAAGGGGTATTTTGGTCATATTGTTAGAGATTTTCAAAATAATAAGTGTTATTTTTTGGGTTTTTTGAAAAGCTTTCTTGTTCCTTTAGAATGCTCATTTTTTGAATGTGATTTTTGTCTCACATTGGTTAGATATGGAAAATTTGTCTTCTTTATATATGAAAAGATATTTAAAGTATTAAATATGTTTGAATCTAAAAAGGCTATGCTATGATGCTTT
>BRYF01000010.1:15582500-15585000 GCA_030159135.1 Actinidia polygama
ACGTCAGGGTCAGAGGATAACGTATTCGGCGAGTTTCCTCTACCACCAGCACGCTTAGGTCCAAACATCGAGTATGTGATAGGCTAGATACCAATCGTGCTAGTGGGTATGATTGGGTCAACTGCCTACTCACAAACATGACAGTCAGAGCATCCACGCACCCTCCGAGCTACACTATAAAAAGGAAGACCCTTTCTCTCTCACTGATACATAATTTTCTATTTCACGCGCAATTCTGACTCTCTCTAGAACTAAAGCTAAGAATTTTTCTCTTACTCTTTCTCTCTCTCCTCTTGTTCGATCACTAACTTGACATTTAGAGAGCCAAATAAGTTGGCTTTAACAACTTCTAAATGAGCTGTTGAAAAGCCAAAGTGCAGTAGTTTAAAATCCTAATGGTTGCAATATTGAAACCATAAACACCACTTAATGGATGGAGGTTAGAGGGGTTATAGAGCCATCAAACACCCTCATGATGAATGTTTATGGCTGTGAGTTTTAGAAATCAAAAGTTCATTATTTTTCTTTATAATGAGGATTTATTATTGCTGGAAAAAATAAACCAATAGCCATAACAATTTAGAAAATCATTTGAGTTCTTTGAGTGAGGGAGACAAACTCAGTATCAAGTTCACTCAGGCTGAGTCGGAGGTATTCCAACATAAGTGATTCTAGCCTTATTATCCTGAGAGGAATACATCAACGAAACCCTACAAGTTACAAACCTAAATTTAGTTTCTGCATTTATTTTCTATAAATTCAATTTACTGTATATTATTGTGATTAATAAAAATTACTCTTTGAAATTCTGTGTTTGTCAAATATTTTTCCCAACAACTCATTCTTCCCAAATTTTTTTCTCTTGAATTCTCTTAAACCTGTATGTTTTCCTTTCTTAATTAAGTTTAGTCAATGTATTTTGGTCAATTCAGCATATCTACTAGCTAGTTGGCCAATTGTGTTACCAAATTCACTTTTGGCTTTAGATTTGGTTTTGTCCACGGACTAGTCAATATATTGCCAAAAAAAAAAGGCTGCACTAAATGTTGAATTAGAAGTTGATATACTCCTTCGAATCGTGATAAGAATAACTTTATGTATACAACTCTCAACTTAGCTTTTTATATATCGTGCGGTGATTGAATTGAAAAGTGAGAGAACAAACATAAACAGTTGTAGTTGAAATTGTGTACCTAGTAGATGATGATCAAAAGTTGCAACCTAATAATTAATTTTATATTTGTGCTTAGGGATGTAAAAAAAATCCAAAACCCACCTGACTAAGCACGATTTAGGCCAAGCCTACCCAAATAATATGGACTTGGCTTGGGCCTTGGAGTTTGAACCAAAGCTCAGTTTATTCGAAACCCATGCGCCTGCCCGGCTTGAAACCCACCTGCCCACCTAACCGAAAAAGGGCCTGCAACCGTAGACCTCATTGAATGCGTGCTTAAAGGTTAACGCCCCTTTGCAAATCAAATAGACATGTTCACATTTATTATTATTATATGTAATAATACTAACATTTATTATTTTCTTTTTTTCACATGGGTTTGCTGTTTTTTTTCTTTTTTAATAAAACCCGAAGTAGCCCAAAGTCGGTCCGCCCGCTTACAAGCCCGAACCCAAGCATCAAGGTCTGTATACCCCTAGCCAGCTTTGCACTGGGCATGGGCCTATGACCTTTCGAGTTTGGCCCAGGCCGGTCCGGCCTAATTAATGGAGAGAGCTCAATCGGCCCCGAATTTGCCAAAATTTGGTTTTTTTCAAGCCGGGCCAGATTTACATCTGTATTTGTTCCAAAGATGTTGGGACGCCATTTAAGGCTCCGTTTTGCCTAATTTATTTAGTTGTTTTTTTTACTGTTTAAAAAGCCATATTTTTTTGGATGTCTTTGACTTGAATTTTCAGATGCTTAAGTGACATTTTAGCCTAATTTAATTGGGCTAAAATGTGAAAAGTGAGATAAAATATTTATTTTTCTTGTTGGGTGGTTTGGGGGCATAACAATAAAGCATAAAAAACAAACACTTGGTAGCCCAAAAACTAATGAAATATATGGCCAAAATAAAAGGTAATTTTTTAATCATCCCAAACAAGAAAAGTAAATGCTTTATCTCAATTTTCACATTTTAAACCAAACTTAAAAAAAAACTAGAGGGTGAATGTTGCTATTTTTTTTTTGTCTTATACGATTGCTTATGAGGTTTTTTAATTTCTTCTTTTCAATAATTAATTTTAACATAAGTTCAAATACAAAAAAAAATAGATTTTTGGAGTTTCCTTAAATGAATACTTGATAAGTAATTCTGAAGTCCCGACTTACAATATAACAAAAAACGTAAAATTTGAAATAGTTAGGACACTGCTTCTCTGCAATTCAAAATTTTAAATTGTACAGTGCAATTCAAACATTTTGAACTTTATTTTAGGTTCATTTTGATGATGAAAACGTTCAAATTGCAAACTATGTCATAAAATCAATACTATAAAAATTCAT
>BRYF01000010.1:15630000-15640000 GCA_030159135.1 Actinidia polygama
TTAACAGCTTCCAAAGAAGAGCTCATGACCTATTGTTACCATGCGAAAGGACTGGAAAGAGTACCAAATGAGAGAATTTAACAGCTTCCAAAGAAGAGCTTGTGCTGAGATGTACATGCAATGATCCAATATTCATCTTTATATTTACACAGCCGTCATTCGTGATTTTCTAAAATTCATAGCTAAAAAAATATTAGTGGCTTTTTTTAGCTATTTCAAACAAGAAAAGTATTTTTTTTTCTCTTACCTTTCAGATTTTAGGCAAACGTGAAACGTGGCCTTGAGACAATTTGTGAAATAAAA
The DNA here is from genome assembly GCA_030159135.1 of Actinidia polygama. Taxonomy (NCBI): domain Eukaryota; kingdom Viridiplantae; phylum Streptophyta; class Magnoliopsida; order Ericales; family Actinidiaceae; genus Actinidia; species Actinidia polygama. Next base: position 15,630,304 of record BRYF01000010.1, read on the forward strand.
AGATGGATAATTTTCATGTTACAACCTATCAACTTTTACTACTTTGTGTTTTAATTTGATCATATTAAATCCTAATCTTTCGAAATGGTAGCTGATGTAAGTCATATTCTTACAACATTTTGTATTTAATTCTCCTTGCTTGATTTTAAAATATGCATCTATTGTTCATTTTATATCTTGTGTAGCACAAGTAGAATTGAGCGTTTTGCAGCGCGAAACAATGTTAAAAAGATAGTTGAAACACAAAGAACCAAGGCAAATGGAAGATAAGGGAATGGCCGGGATTTGAAGGAAAGAAAACTAGCTCGCCCGGTCCAGGAAGAAACAGAGGCTGCATCGCCTAAACCAACCACTGCCCGATTGGTCCAGAAACGTAGCAAGGCAGCTTTTGAAGACTTTTTAGCCACGCATTTTCTCATTTTCCATCCTCTATAAATAGGGAGATTACCTTTCCATTAAATCGATCGAATTTTGGAGGAGAGTGAAACATTTAGAATAGTTTTTTCTTAACTTTGAAGAGTTGTTAGATTTAATTTTTCTTTTCTTGCATAAACTAAATTCAAATACTTGTAATTTCCGTTGTTCATCAAATACACGTATGTCAATTCAAATGCTTTCAATCTCAATTGTCCGCCTGAATGGTTGGGTTCTCGCTTAATACATCCACCTTAATGGCCGGTTTTCTTGTTTACAATCCTTGTTAATTGCTTTACATTTCAAGACTTAGCATAATTCTGTAAAACTTCTAAAAATCTTTAAGCATGTTTAATTATTATTCAAGTATGATAGGCTAAATCTTGTTGGTTTAGCCTAAATACAATGCTCTAATTCAATCCTAGATAAAACTAGTTATTCTTCTCTTAAATTGAACTTGAAAGATTGTTGCAAATTTGATAAATGATAATACAAAGCTCAAAGTTTAAAATTGTATAAATCTTTGATTATTTGTTAACAAGATTCATTGCTACAAATAATGCTTAGATCAGTTGCATTCTAAGGTTTTGAAGTATTAGTTCAATCTATTTTCAATTCATAAACATATTTTAAAATACAAAGTGAGTTTCAATGCAAAATATCCTAACCAATTTCATTTTACCTTGAAAATTGGTTGAGCACCAAAGAGAAGAAAGAAACTAGAAAATATATTACTAGAAAAGAGTTAGGTGTTTAGACTATACCATTTTTTATATATTGAATACAAATTTTGAAGAAAAATATAACCAAGTTCAAAACAAAACAAATTCCAACTCTTTACAATTTTCTTTTGATATTTGAATTTACTTGCAACAAACTCAACTTGTGCAATATAAAAGTTTCTTGTGGATTCGATCTCGGACTTTCGAGTATTGTGCTGCTCCGGTAAGTTTCTAAGCTTAGGAACTACAAAATAGACATACATGACAATTAAACAACTGTTGAGGGCGAGCATTTTTGGCGCCGTTGTCGGGGAACTTTAAAAGCACGAACGTGAAAATCTTGTGATTGCATCATAAGAAGTTGTATGTAATTTCTTTCATTCTTTTTATATACCACTTGTTATAGTATAGATTATATCTAAAAGAAAAGGGTTGAGATTTGCATGTTAGTGTGGTATAGATATATTACAGGTAGACTAACAAGAATGGATCAACCACCACACCAAAATATGGAGAGACATGAAGAAGGCAGAATTCGCCATCAACTTCAAGTCTCCAATGAGGCCCATGCGCCTTACGGATGTCACATGCAAGATTATCTTAATCCAACTAGAGCATCAACACAATCAGGCATTGTCTTACTTGAAAATGCACATACTTTTGTAATCAAACCAGGTATGCTCCCATCACTTCCAACTTTCCATCGCTTGGAAAATGAAAGTCTTTACCTCCATGTAAAGGAATTTGAGGAGATGGTGGGAACAATGGTAGATGGACCGCAACGGGAGGAGATAGCCCGCCTGAAGCTTTTCCCTTTTTCATTAAAGAATAGAGCTAAAATATGGTTAAACTCTTTGAAAGCTCGTTTAATAACTAATGCAAGAGATATTTTTCAAAAAATTCTTTCTTATGAATAAAACTGCTTCCTTGAAAAAATTAATTTATAAATTTCAAGAAAGGGAAGAAGAATCTTTTTATGCATGTTGGGAGAGATAAAAGGACTTGCTAAATGCCATTCCACATCACGGTTATGACACTGGACGAATTCTAAGTTTCTTCTATGAAGGAATTTCAGCACAAACCCGACAATTTATAAACATCATGTGCAATGGCCAGTTTACGCACAAAAGCCCCGAGGAAGCACTGGATTTTTTTGACGAATTGGTAGAAAATAATCAATCGTGGGACTTTTCATACTCTGCCGAAAATTCAAGACAATCTTTAGGTTCAAACACCTTAGGACATGGGAAATACACGCTTAGGAAGCAAGACGATTTATAGACCAAGTACACACAACTAGCTAGAAAATTGGAAGCTTTAGTGATAAAAAAAAAAGGTTCATGAGATTAACACCTCAACCAATACATAGGACTTTTGTGTTAAATGTGACAGGCAAGGGCATTCCACTACTGGATGCCTAACTTTACCTGCTTTTAAGGAGGTATTGCAAAGTGGAGACCAAGTCTTTATCAATGCCATGAATCAACCAACAAACCATTCAATTCTGCATATTCCAACACATACAACCCAGGGTGGCGAAACCACCCAAATTTTTCTTGGAGAAATACAGAAAATTCTAATTTGAGCCAAGGTAGCCAAACCCCTTCAATAATGAGCCAAATATTGTGTCTGATGAGAAGAGAAAAGAACCATTGCTCTATCAAACACCAACACCGTTTCTGCATACTCAGATTGCCAAAAAAGAGAACGTCAAATGCTGAAATTTACAAGCTCTTTGAGTAAGTAAAAATCAATATTCCCTTACTAGATGCTATAAAACAAATACCTACATATGCAAATTTTTTAAAAGATTTGTATACAGTAAAACGCACAATGCATGTATAGAAGAAAGCATTTCTAATGGAGCAAGCCAGCTCCATGATTCAGACTACGAAAGCCACCAAATATAAGGACCCTGGACGTACGACAATATCTATTGTCATCAGGGCTATTCGAATTGAACATGATTTATTGGATCTAGGCGCAAGTGTAAACTTACTACCTTACTCGGTGTATCAACATCTAGGATTGGGAGAGTTGAAACCAACGAATGTTACTCTCCAACTTGTGGATAGGAGCACTCGAGTACTTAGAGGTATGATTGAAGACGTTTTAATACAAGTGAACAAATTTTATTTTCCAGTAGACTTTGTCGTATTAGACACTCAACTAGTATCAAATCTTCAAACCCAAATCCCTATCATTTTAGGTCGCCCTTTCCTAGCAACCTTAGATGCATTTATTCAATGCAGAATAGGGTAATGAGACTAGCTTTTGGTAACATGACTTGCGAACTAAATATTTTTAATGTAGCCAAGCAAGCAGGGGATGAGGGTAAGGTCCAAGAGGTCAGTAGTATCAAGAGTATAGTGGAAGACTACATGCAGACATCCCTTTACTCTGATCCACTTGAAATAATTTTGATAAATTCAACAACTATTGAGTATAGTTTGAATGAAGAAGTTAAGCAATTATACTCTTTGTTGAATACCAATGAAATTTGTGAGTTAAACCAATGGGCACTAAAATTTGAGACATTGCCGACCAATGAAAATCAACTTCTTTAGTCAAGTGTTCAATCTCCTACCCTAGAGTTAAAAACACTTCCATCAAATCTCAAGTACGTCTTTTTAGAAGAATAAGAGACATTTCTAGTAGTAATCTCATCTAGTCTTAAAAGTAATCAGGAGGCCGAACTTGTGACTATTCTGAAAACTCATAGAGATGCTATTGGATGGAATGTAGCAGACATAAAGGGTATCATCCCCTTGATATGCACACATCGTATTTACTTAGAGGAGGATGTTAAACCATCTCGATAGCCACAACGAAGGTTAAATCCACATATGAAAGATGTGGTCAGAAATGAAGTGTTAAAGTTGTTGGATGTTGGAATCATTTACCCCATTGCAGATAGCAAATGGGTTAGCTCGACTCAAGTTGTACCAAAGAAAGTAGGCATAACAGTAGTAAAAAATGAACATGATGGATTGATACCAACTCGTATCACCATGGGTTGGAAAGTTTGTATAGACTATAGAAAACTCAATTTGTGCACCCGTAACGACCATTTTCCACTTCCCTTTATTGATCAAATTCTCGAAAGGGTGGTAGGCCACACATTTATTATTTCTTGGATGGTTATTCAGGATACAATCAAATTTATATAACACTAGAAGATCAAGAGAAACCTATTTTACATGTCCATTTGGAACATTCGTTTATCGAATAATGCCATTTGGATTGTGCAATGCACCTTGTACCTTCCAGAGATGCATGATGGAAATTTTCAGTGATTTAGTAAAAAAAGTAGTGGAAGTCTTTATGGACGATTTTTTAGTGTTTGGGGACTCTTTTGACTCATGCCTCCACCACTTATAATTAGTTTTACAAATATGTGAAGAAAAAAGTTTGGTGTTAAATTGGGAAAAATATCAATTCATGGTATGTCAAGGGATGGTTTTAGGCCATATTGTGTCTTCAAAAGGAATTGAGGTTGATAAATCGAAAATTGAAATAATTATAAAATTATGAATGATTTGCTAAATGTGTAAAAGACATTAGATCATTTCTAGGGTATGCTGGTTTTTACCGACGATTTATTAAGAATTTCAATCCAATTGTTCGTCTTTTGTGTAGCCTGCTTGCCAAGGATGCTCCATTTTTATGGTCTAAGGATTGTGAAAATTCTTTTAATAGATTGAAGGCTGAATTGACTTCACCACTTATTATGCACCCCCAGATTGAAGTATTCTATTCGAACTGATGTGCGATGCTAGTGACTATGCCATAGGAGTAGTGTTAGGACAAAGGAAGGATAAGAATCCTTATGTCATTTCTTATGCAAGCCGTACTCTCAATGATGCGCAAATGAATTACACAACAACCGAGAAAGAACTATTGGTTATAGTTTTTGCGCTAGACACGTTTAGGTATTATCTGATAGGAACTTCTATAGTAGTGTTTACCGATCACTCAGCCTTAAAATACCTAATGCGTAAACAAGATGCGAAGCCATATCTGATTAGGTGGATTCTCTTTCTTCAAAAATTTGACTTGACTATTAAGGATAAGAAAAGAGTAGAGAATGTAGCTGCCGACCACTTGTCCCGTTTGATGGTAAATGATCAAATAGACCATGCCCCAATTTCTGATACATTTCCGGATGAGCAACTCCTAGCTCTCACGACTTGCCCGTGGTATGTAGATATAGCCAATTATCTCGCCACAGAATAAATACCGAGTCATTGGACTCCTCAAGAAAAGAGGAAATTTTTGGTAGAAGTTAAAAGGTTTATCTTTGATGATCCATATTTCTTTAAATATTGTCCAGACCAAATTATAAGACGGTGTGTTTCAGATACAGAAATTTAAAATATCCTCTCTCTTTTTTCACACAGAGGCACGTGGAGGCCACTTTTCTTCCAAGAAAATGACAACAAGAATTTTACAGTGTGGGTTTTATTGGGTGACTTTGTTTAAAGATTCCTTTAATTATTGCAAAAACTTGTGATAAGTGCCAATAGTTGGAAAGTGTGACCCGCAGAAACATGATGCCTATGTCCCCCATACCTTTCATAGAGATTTTTGATTGTTGGGGAATTGACTTTATGGGTCCATTTCCACCTTCTTTTGGTAACTTGTATATTCTTTTGGTTGTTGACTATGTATCCAAGTGGGTTGAGGCAATCCCCACTCGAACTGATGACTACAAGGTGGTAATAATTTTTTTGAAAGAAAACATCTTTTCTCAATTTGGGATGCCAAGGGCAATAATTAGTGATCAAGGTACTCATTTCTGCAACAAACCATTTGAAGCACTTATGGGTAAGTATGGAATTACTCATAAAGTATCCACAACTTACCATCCTCAGACCAATGGCCAAGTTGAGTTGGCTAATAGGGAGATAAAATCAATTCTAGAGAAAACGGGTAACCCAAACTGTAAGGATTGGTCACTTCGATTGACCGATGCCTTATGGGCATATCATACAACCTATAAAACATTGTTAAGCATGTCTCCCTATAGGATTGTTTATGGAAAAGCATGTCATCTTCTCGTAAAAATAGAACATCAGGTATATTGGGCTATTAAACAATTAAATTATCACATGCCCCAAGCTGGTTGTCGTAGAAAGCTTCAAATGAATGAACTAGAGGAATTGAGACGGGATACGTATGAGAACACTCAAATTTACAAAGAAAATGTTAAAGCTTTCCATGATAAAAATATCACTTGCAAAAGCTTTGAACCTAATCAAAAGGTTCTCTTATACAATTCCCATCTCCATCTATTCCTTGGTAAGTTGAGGTCTAGATGGACTGGACCATATATTGTGAAAACAGTTTTTTCACATGGAGTTGTTGAGATAACAAATCCTACAAGTGGAAATGTTTTTAAAGTAAATGTCCAAAGACTAAAACCATTTTTTAAAAATTTCACGAAGGAAGAAATGGTAGAGGAACTTGAGAATCCTATCTACCCAAATCCAACCAATTCATAATAATTCATACAATTCTCATTTGTACATAAAATTAGAGTAGATACGATTTTATGTTATCTTTAAAATATATATCTTTTTGTTGAGCTAACATCCGTTTTGAAGAATCACATCTAGTATATTCCAGGTGATTGGTCATTGCACTTTCGAAGGGACGATATACTCTCAAGTAACCTCGTTTCCCTTTGCTTTATTTTGTTCTCATTTTGCATTGAGGACACTGCATAGTTTAAATTGGGGGTGAGGGTTTAAATTATAAAATTTTGATAATTAGTATTCATTAGGATCAAAGTGTTTAAATTTTTTAAAAAATTTAATTGTACAAAACTTAAATAAGTTATTATGAAATTTATTTAAACTAAGCATGTTATTTGAATCTTTTGAGTATCCCTAAATGATACAAAAACTTGCAATTATACATGCATAATGGACATATTAAAACTATATATTGAAGAAAACTTACATAACATGTTAAAATTAGTTTCAAATTCTAGTTCAATTCTCAAATTATGGCACTTAAGGGATGATACAATAGCCATCAAATTCATTAAAGAACCACAAATGTTGAGTTAAAACTCTTTGAACTTGAATTTGAGCCTATACACTGAAAAATTCCATTTATAAAAGCTTAGGCAACTGAATACAAGGGAGGAGTGGTGGAGAATTGATAAAGAAAAGGATGTTCAAAATTTAAAATTTTGGAAATTGGGGTTAAAGTGTGAGAGAAATCAAGTTGGTGGATGAAGAGTGCATTGAAAGGACCGGTTGGGAGTAAGGCAGAGACTTGGGCAAGTGACCGACCAGTCGGGGAAGTACTGGACCGGTCGGGAAATGGATAAAAAGTTTGGGAATTCCCGACCGGTTGGACCAATGTTGTATTGGTCGGAAAGAGATTGGTAAGCACAACAGTAAAGCCCGACCGGTCGGACATTTTCTGGACCGGTCGGGGAACCACGGGAAGTTCAAAAACTACAGGATGGGCCCTTCATTTAAATCTCATAAAACCTAAAACCTTTCACTTTCCCTCCTATAGCCCTTTCTCTCTCTTCCCCAAACTCTTTTTCACTCCTAAAACAACTCTTCCTCTCCCAAAACTCCTATAAAACCTATCAAATCCCTCATAAACCTCACCAAAACACCACAAAACATACGGATTTGAAGAAACTAGGGCTCTCTCTCTCATCCTTTCTCTCTTGGTTCCACCATTGTTAGAGTTTCAAAAAGGCAAAAATCCAAATCTTAACTATTCCAATTCATTTTGAATTTTTTTTAAATTTGCATGTTAGAAGCTTGAAAAGATACATTTTTGCCCCAAAACCTTAGATTAACACTTCATAAAACATCTCTATTTACAGATCTGTCACAAAAATTCACCAATCAAATGGCCCGAATCCTTAAGGAATCGATAGAGTTAGTTGTTAATTCACTGACGAATATTCTCATGGGTATACTATTGATGGTTGTTTGTGTACTAACGGGTCATAAGGTTAAGGCCGATAGAGGATGGGGCAAGAAATTTGGGGAGGGGTCATTTAGGGGAGGTAGTACCGGAAAAAGAAAATGAGGAAAAGCTGTGGGTGAAGACTCACAGTCGGAATTCGATAATGAGTCATCAGAGGAATTGCCTACAGGCCTGGGTGATGGCCAACATAGGAAGGAAAAGGGTAAAAAAGAAATGGAAAATGGAAGAAATTGATAAAATCGAGGGGGTTACATGTGAAATACAAGTGCTACGGGAACAAATAGTTGATGTTATTTCCGTACGCAAACTGTCAGACAAGGGGTTAGATTTTTTCTTCAATAGGGTAGATGGGTACCATCGAGGAATGTGTGGAATTCTATGAAAACATGAAAGTTGATGTCTCTGGTACCATAAAAAGTAAGGTTCAGGGCAAGACGATCATAGTAACTACCGAAACAATTGCCTCATACCTACACTATGACCGACCTAATGAAGATCAAATCCAATACTCCGATATAAATTTCTCCCCCCTAACTGCAGAAGTTTATGACAACACCATTTATACAAATCTTAGAAATTACAATGGAGGAAAATTTGTGTTGGGGCAAATGAAGATAGAGTATAAACTGATGACGAAAATCATCCATTACAACATTGCCCCAACAAGGTTTGAAAAAGAGCTTAAGTTGTCCGACGCCGAGTTTTTGTACATCATGAGAACTCAATTGTGATTGATATTGCCGAATGCATTTGGAACGAAATGGTGACTTTCACGGAAAAATCCCCACATAGGTCCAATATGCCATTAGTTGTAATGGTTTCTCAGTTATGTAAAATGGCTGGAGCAGCAGTCATGGTTGGCGACAGTCTACTTCTACCACCCATAGGACCAATCACAATGGCGTCGGTAAAAAAAAGCATAACAATGTCACGTCCTCATGTAATCCCACCTACAGAACAAGTTGATATTCCGTCAACTTCCTCAGTACCGCCTCCAAAGAAGCGGAAATCCTGGAAGGCTAGGATCGAGAGCTATATCAAGGAATTGTTGTGCCGCCAATCAGACATCAACCACAAGCTTAATTACTGTGTTCAAGCAGCAGAACAATACGCTGGTATACCCTATGTGCAATCGAATCCAACTGAAGAATCTAAGGAAGAGGAAAACGACAAAAAAGAAGATGAGGATAATAATTCAAAATAAAGAAAGGTCATGGCGAATGGTAGGATTTAGGTGTTTTCAGGTCATATTTATTTCTGTTTTAAATCTTAGTATTAAGGGATGGATGGCAATAATTTTGGGTAGAATTCCACACCACTCTATGAGTTGTCATCCTTTTGGCAATAATTTTGGGTAGAATTGAATAGATTATTGCTACTTTGTTATGTTAATTTTTATTTTCCAATTCTAGTTTAAATTCAAAAGTTTGCATCATTTATGATTCTTGAAATCATATACATGCTATGTTCTTATAAATTTCAAACTATTAATTTAATCATGTCAAAATGCTGAAAGATGAATCAATTGCTAATGGACTAGCAAAATTCAAGTAGGGTGTATGATGTAAGTCATATTCTTACAACTTTTTGTATTTAAT
>BRYF01000010.1:15647500-15650000 GCA_030159135.1 Actinidia polygama
TCAAAGCACACAATCGTATAAAAAGTATGAAAATACACTTACCCGGACTTAGATTAAAGCCTCCAAAAGCACGTCCAGACCCTCTCGATCTCGATCACATCTTGATTCTGCCTTCAACTATTTCAGATCTTCACAAATGACAACGATCAAACGAGATTACCATGTGATCGAATGGCTTAGTAGGTGGGAAGTCTTAACGGCGCGAAGCGCATATTAGGTATTTTATGTTGTAGATATTTTTATTGAGGGTTAATCAGGTCATTTACTCTCTTAAACTAACGCCGCTTACTCGTTTTTCACGGGAAGGGGGCATATTTATCTGAAACCATAGGGAAATAAGTGAAATTAACCCATTTTTTTTATAAAACCAGTTATGTTTTTTCAAGGGAGGTGAGTGTAATTTACCCCCAAAAAATTTGGACTGCTGTCATAGTGACATCACATGTCAGAAAAATGACAACACTATGGCACATCGATCTTTTGACCAAAAGAGCCCAAGCCCAGAAAAATACTACCCATTAAAGGCCCAGCCCGACACAGCGTTCCATCACCATTTTCTCAGCAGCCATCAGCCTCCACGAAGCAACGCAACCTTCGGCGACGTGAGTGAGAGAGCAAACCTCGCACGTTTGTTCTCTCTCTCTCTCTCTCTCTCTCCACCCCATTCCCCACCTCCGAACCCTCCGATCATTAACCCCCTCTCTCTCTTCCCTCTAACCCATAATTCAAATTGAAAACCCACCATCGCCCCCACTCTCTCGTCGATCGACGCTATTACTTTCGTCTTCACTCCCAGGTTCCCGATCTCGATTTATTTATCTCTAGAATTTTCAACTTTTTTTGGGTTTTGATTGTCTCTGTCTACATTTGACATGCATGGATTTCGGTTACCAAATAAAAAAAATTAAAAATTAAAATGTGGTTTTGATTTTCGTCTCTATCTAATTTCCTTTTTTGTGCAATCTAATTGCGTCAGTTTGGTTAATTTTTTGTTAAATTTGATGGGTATGAAATGTGGAGGAGTTTATTTGTCTTATGAAAATTGAGTGAGATCCATCTTCGTAAGCATGAAATAGGACTAGAAATTAGAGGCTTATTTGTTGGGATTTAAGGTTTCAGAACCAAATTGTTTTATATATACATAAGCATGTAGTGTAGATAATTAATTCATAGTTTTCAGTGATGAAAATGCTGTTATTGGAATATTGTTTTGTAACACGATTACATACATGACTTGGTTATTTTTCAAATAATGCCCGCATTCGTATGCCAGGTGGTGTCATGTTAAAGAGGTTTTGACCAAACTCACTCCCATACCAAAATTAATAAGAATTCTGGTTTTGGCTTCAGATAACAGAATAGATAGAACATAACAGAATACACATAAGAAAATGAAAATGTAAGTTTCAGGGCCTTTTTGATGGGCCACCATTTGTTCAAACATTTTTGTCCTTTTCATTTTTAGGGTTTCTTTCTTCAAAGAAGCTAGATGTTTTCTACCTTATTAGCTTCACCTTTGTCTGGACTCCGGAATTATTTGGAGCATATTCAAGTTTCAAGGAAAAGTTTTACTTGAATTTAAGATGCTATACCATGATGAGGATTTTTTGTTGCCTAGATTGGCGATGTTGACTGCAAAGTCATGTTCAATTCTTTTTCATAAAAATGTCCCTTAAGTGAACGGAATTAGTTAATTTAAAAGGAAATGCCATGGAGGAGTTCTACATGTTATACGATCTTCATGTGGTGGGAACATGAATTCTGCTACTGTGATACCTATGAATCTCTCTCACTATGACTGATGAATAGAGCTGGGTTGAGATCATGATCGTGTGTTGCATAAAAGTAGCCCTTGTATAGATAAAGACTAGAGGGTGGTCACACGTGAAGCATGTGCAGTGAAAATATGGTGCCATTTGATGTAGTGTTAGTAGACCTTCTCTTGATTCAAAGAGATCAAAGATCAACGAGCCCCGTTCATAGGTTGGTTTTAAATATTCCGTAAAAGAATTGGCACCTTTAACTTGAATTACTAAATATGCTTTTTAGGTGAATGTCCAACTAAAAATGTTGGACACATATTCCACACCCTTATCCGAGTGCCGAGTGTCCGACATGAGTACTTTTACTTTTAGCCATAGGAGAGTCCATAGGTTTCACTGTACAAAATTCAACACATTTCTCATTTTAATCATTTCAATAAAGTCTGTACCTCTAATTTCTTCGATCTTACTAAATCATAGAGCCAAAGAAACTTGAACATAATACATATATATTTTGCAAAAATAGCCAATTAACCAATGCCAACGTGAATTCACTTTGTTGCAAAAAAAAAAAAAAAAAGAAGTAAAGTTTATTTTACAGTGAAAGTAACTAACTATTATATAAATTTCCATTTTATACACCATTTCCTTCTATCTGAGCTTAATACAAATTGTATGGCAAGGGTAATTTAATAATTGTAAAAAAATTCTTACAATTTTCTTACAAAAATCTCATC
>BRYF01000010.1:15717500-15720000 GCA_030159135.1 Actinidia polygama
CTGGACGAGGGGCAACGCCCGGCGATAATCCCGAGGGATGTCAGGTGACAGAAAGAGATTTGCACAATGGAGTTCCTTTTGACAGCCCTCATACCTGCCGGAGACGCCGGAGACATGATGATGGGCTACCAACTACGCCGCAGAAGAATGGCTGGGCCAACCAACTACCTACTGATATGGCCGTTGGTGCGTCTAGGTACGCGTCGAGTTAAGCTATAAAAGGAGAACTGTTGTTCTCACTCAGGTACGCGATCTTGTGCCATCAAAATATACATATACTTTCTCTTGGCAGTCGGTCTCACTATTTTCTGTGTTGTAGCTAGGGTGTCGCCGAACCACTGTCATGTGCCAAGTCTCTTTACATTGGAGAACTGCCGCAGATATCTATATTCGATTTTTCTTTCATCATTCATCAAACCCACTACCTCACAATACAGATGTTGCAAATAAAAATAGTCTTATTTATGGGCATGCTATTAAAAGTTGAATGGAATTAAATTTTGGATAAGTTAAGGTGAAAGTAATTGAGATCTAATGGAAAAGAATATTTATAAGCTTAAAAAGTATAATTACACAAAAAAAATAACTGAAGGCTAGTGATTTTCATACTCATCTTTCTGCCAATTTAATTTTTTTATTAGGAGGAATTTACATAAATACCTAGTGTTACTCAAATATTTTCACTACATATAAGAATATTTTGATAAATTCATCTTAATAATTATAAAAAATGTACAATTTAAAAAAAATATGGTGTAAAAAATCACTAGTCAAGAAGAATCTAGATTTTATTTATGGAAATCTTAAAATAAAAGAAAAAATGGGGATGTGAGCGGGTTGGGTACTGGGTAGGTTTATTGGGGTTTGGAGAATGAGGGAAATGAGAATATATGAGCCGCCGCATTGTAATTGCCTAGGGAACATTGCACCAATGCTTTCTTGATATAAATTCTTTGTGACGAATATGCCCTTCGCTTTGTATAGAAATTGAATAAGAACCCAATTTCATTCCAAACACTATGGTACCGCTACCATCGCGATTTGTTCGTCCATTATAGGAAATTTAGTTTTTTTAAGAAGCTAAAGATATTTCATTTTAAAAATTTTAACTTTTCAAAATTATTCTTCGAGAATTTTAAATTATCTGAAAGTAAAAAAATAGAAATATCATGTCGATTCAAAAGTGAGGATAAAAGGATAATTTTACAACATTTTTGGTAGTTGTATTTTTAAAAATGAATAATTATAATATATTATTGCAATAAAAAAGGGTGGAGTCAGAAAATAATTTCTGTGAGGTCAAACTCGTGAAAATAATTTTTTGGAGGGTCAAAATCATATTTATAATATATTATATGGGTAAATTACTAATTTTTGTGGGATCAAAATTATATTTATAGTAAATTATACAAGGGCTAACAATATAATTTTTTTTTAGTGGGTTAATTGACCCTACTTGCTCCTATATCCATCCGACCTTAGGTACGATAACACGGAAATCTTGAATAAAAATTTATTGCAATAGAAACTGTATCACTATTTAATAATAAACTTTGAGAAATGAGTTAATTTATAAGTGCTTAATACAAATGTTATCGTAATCTACAGTATAATTGCGTAAAAGTTAAGAGAATTAACAAAATTCTACACTTGTCATCAACCTAGTGCGGATTGCAAACATCTTAGCTTTTAGCCTTTTATCACAGCTTTGAAAATGATGGTGCATGATGATTCCAAAAAGGGAAAGGGCTTACCTTACCTTTGGCTGGCCCACTTTATGGCCCATTCAAAAAATAAATATTGAGCACAACCAGGCGGAGCCAGAAAAAAATATCAATGGAGTCAAAATTATATTTATAATATATTCTAGGAATAAATTATAAATTTTAGTGGAGTTAAAATTATATTCATAGTCAAAATTGTGGGGTCAAAATTATATTTATTACAAATATAAAAGGCTAAAAATGTATTAAAAAAAATTAGTGAGGTCAATTGACCCCACCTTACATCCCGCCCATGAGCGCAACCATCAATAATTAATTAGAAGTTATAATGAGTAGTAGAGATGGCGGTGTGGGCAGATATTCGGGTTATTAGCTCCTAGGACAATATTGGAGATATATTTATCGGGTTTGGAATGGAGCATGGGAAAGATTTCATAAATCCGCTATGGTTTGGTGGGGTTGGGGTTGGAAATCTGCCCTAAACTTTACCTAATTAGAAATAAAATTACAAAAATACCCTTATTTGGTTTATGTCACTTTAAAGATTTGATATTACAGTCATTGTAAAATTTACTTTTTAAAGTGGTTTTCAAAAAAAAAAAACTTATCTATTTTATGATTGCTAGCTAGTATGTCTACCTGTGCGACGGGTTACGTTTGAAAAATTATCTTATATAAATGTGTGAAATGAATAGATAATACAATATTTCAGTAAAACCAAAAACTGCTTATCATATAGTTTGAACACAATTTTACTCTTTTTATAAAGAAATTGA
>BRYF01000010.1:15750000-15755000 GCA_030159135.1 Actinidia polygama
ATAAATTTATTTAAAAAGTAATTCGAAAACTATAAATATAAGGGTATTTGATAATTTCATCTAATACAGACCAAAAAAAAAGAGTGCTAGCTTCTGTTTGAATACCCAAAAGCTAGCATAGCTTAACGTTTTACGAGACTTTAAGTTGGTTTTTTTAGTGTTTGTTTGCAAAAAAAGGTTAGTTTTTTCTATTTAATTTAATTGACCACACCAAACGGAGTTTTAGCTTTTGGGCCTTTTAAATGTAAAATGCAAAAAAAAAAAAAAAAGTTTGCCAAGTTTCTATAGAATGTCTTACTTTCCAAAAACAAAAAAAATGGCAGTTGAGAGAATAGGAAGGATGCGTGTACGGTTTGCTTCTAGGAAACAACCTGCTCTGATCTCAAGTTGAATTTGTCTTCTTTGTGAATGTAATATTCTTTTTGGAAGCTGCCTTGTTTCTTCCTTGAGGTCAATACGCGTATTTGTATATATATTTAGTACGGTACATATTTATATTTTGTCCACGGTTTGAATTGATTCAATTATGAGTAAAACTACGGACTGAATCGATTCTTACGGTTCTTGAAATTTCAATATCAAACTAATATGTTCAAAACTTGGAACCAATTCAATCCGAATCTAAAAATAACGGTTCAGTTTCGTTCCAAATAACGATTTTGATAGGTAAATTTTCTACAATACAAACATCATATTACTTAATATAATTCATTTACTCTATATCCAGAAATTAACAACTAAATAACAAAGAACTTATGGGATAAAAATAAAAATCATTTTCTAAAAAAAATATTTAATATAGTTAGACAATTGTTCAAGACTAAATAAAATAATAATATAAATTAATATGTGAAACATAAGTATAAAACTATTTCAAAAGTATTTTGTCAATATTATCCGTTCTGGTCCGATTTGGAACCGGAACTGACCTCACTAATCCATGAACCGAACTAATAAAGACAAATTTTAAAATTTTTGAACCAAAATCGAACTGACTATACAAAAAATTAAACTAAACCGACCAGTTCAAATTAGTTCGGACAGGTTTTTCGGGTTCAACTATTTTTTTGGACAGCCCTAACAGTACATTCTATGGCAATGCATCTGCTACTAACCGTGATTTGTTTTTATGGGTTCGTCAATTTTTTTTCTCATAAATCTATACTATATAGTATATATTATGCAAAAATTACTTTTTTGAGCAAAAGTGTTACGGTATTTGAATTCAGACCAAGAAAAGTTTTCGAATTTAAAATGAATGATTTAGTATACTTGAGTGTGTGGAGGTCACATAACCAAGTGAATCTATACCAATCATTTTGAATTTAAAAAATATTTTCTGATTCAAATTTGAAAACCGTAAAATTTCTTTATTTTGATGCTCATATTATTATTATTATTATTATTATTATTATTATTATAAAAATATAGTAACATGTGACAATTTCTCTATTTCTTGAAAAAAACTAAAAAAATCAGCCAAAAATCCACGTGGCAACAGTGGCTTTAATTCTAGCCGTCGTTTATCCCTTTCTTGCCATCTAAAAAAGAAGGGTTAATTACATATTACCCCCTAAAACAATCAATGAGAATCACTTAACCCTCTTAAAGTAAAAAATAGTACAAATTACCCCCTTTATCTTTGGGAGGTTAAGTGATTCTTGGTGATAGTTTGAGGGGGTAGTATGCAATTAACACAAAAAGAACTAATAGAGTATCTCTTCTTATATATGTAAAAAAAATTAAACCCTAACCCTATCTACCGCCATCTTAGAAACCCTACTACCAGCTACCATCATTATCTGCTCCGTCAACCCAACTTGTCATGTTCACACCACCATTGCCCTCAGCTGAACAGAATCCCTAACCTTATTTGGCACCTAACACCGACCGTCGCCATTTACTTTTATATTAAGGGAGAATGGTTTACCTACTGAACCTTCATTGGTGATGTTACAATCCTATTTTGATACTTTAAACTCATAAGAATCACAATAGGATTTCTAGTTGGGTGTTTCTTTTACCTCCGTGAATTTAATTTCTTTCTGTGAAGTTAATTATTTTTCGTGTGACTTGCTTATTAATGCATGCTAATTAAATGACAATTCTAATGCACTTTATTAGATGCTAATCAGATGTTGAAACTCCTGCAAATTATCTGTAAATAGTTTAGTCATCGTAACGCATATTGTTGGAAAATGGGATTGTTGAACATGGTTTTTAGTAAACTTGGAGGCTAATTTAAAGTAGGACCCACACATTATTTTAGGTGGGTCCAAGAGGTAAAATTGTTCATTTCCATGTGGTGATTAAGAATATATATTTGGTTGAACAAAACCATTTATATGTAAATAAAAAATTGACTCCAAAGTAGAATATTTGGTTATGTTCTATGGAAGTTTAGTTCCACATTGAAAAAATAAGAAGAAAAAAGTAGTCGCATATAAAGAGATGCCTTGCACCTTAGAGATTGTCTGTTTTATAGAGTGAAAAAGTAGTGGCATATAAAGCGAAATCTGTCTTAATAAGATTGTGTCGAACACAAGCATCGATCTTTGTTATTTCAGTATATTTCCTGCCGTTAGTTTTTGTTCATTTGTTACAAATTATTTAGTATTATGTTAAATTTGATTTATAAACAAGATTGACCAACACATATTTGGTGGCATGAAAATAAATATATGAAAAAAAAAGTGTTTATTTTCTTGAGAGGCCTTAAAAAAAAATTGGAAGACTAAATGAAACTGTAGAAGAATTTTTTTTAGGAGTTTAATATAAATTTTTGGGAAAAAACGCGTGTCGCTTGGGAAGAGATTTTGTGTTTTTAAATTCCAAGTTTTCTATTCTGTGAGGAACAGATTTTTGAATAAAACTGACCAAAAAGCCCTTTTTAGATCTCAAATAATTTGCCTATAATTCATGCCCAGAAACTTAAAACTAAGTTGACTATCTAAATCCTGGAATGTTCCAACCTGAACTCATCATGGTCTCCCTGCCCTTTAATAATAGCAGTAGGCATTTTTAATTTTCTTTATTTAAATTGTATTGCACTGTGATTTAAAGGTGGCACGAATGATTGAGAAATTGTATTCACATGAAGTTATGATTTTACCACTGGATGTTATTAGGATTAGCTATTATTAGGATTAGATTGTCTGCTAATTTAGTTCGAATCTTAATGACTGTTCTCAGGCATGGGTTTTGGTCAGGTATAAAATCACCATTTCTTTCGGGCAATCCTAACGAGATACTGATAATTATTATATTATTGTAAAGTGGAGGAATCTTGTGTGAACTCCGTTCACTTTTTTTTTTAAAACAAATTAAAACTCATCTTAAATAAAAGTATGTTAATGTATGTTAATATTATAGTTTATCTGTGTCAAAAAAAAAAGTTTATTTTAAAACTAATGTAAAATAAATTACCATTTAAAATGGTAAAGCATATTAATAATATCTTAGTATAGTTTGCTCAGTTGAAAAGTATCCCAATATATATATATTTATATAGTTATTATTTTTTTATATAATCTTCAATAAGTTTTCAAAAATCTCATTAAATTAATTATTTTAAAAAAAATAAAAAGAAATCATATTTTCTCTACTAACTCAAAATTCCAAGCCAGATTAACACTATATCTATTTATCAGAGATTATTCTTTAGGAGGCACATCATCATAATACAATTTAATTAATATTTTTAATTTTTAAATAAATAAAAAATATTTTTAGTAGTTTAATCCCTCACAAAAACTAAACCAGAATAAATATATAATTATTCCTAAATTTCTGATTTTTAACAATAAATTATTTTTGGTTTTTTGGGTACTTAGTAAGAACTTTACAAAACAAAGTGATTTTGCACAATTTTTATGAGATGTTAGAATCTTGGATTTGTGAAGAGTAATAAGAAGTAAAGAAAACTATATGAACAAAAAAATATGTAGTAGAAACTAAATTAATTTATGTGTTTGTGTGTGTGTTAAGGAGATGAGAAAAAAAATAAAGAAATGTTTGTTAAAAATACTATTAATTATTATTATTTCTTTATAACTCCATTTTACTGGACCGACTACTCCATGAGACAAAATTCATCGTCTACAGACGAGGAGGCCATTTAAAATTGAGGTAAAATCTCGTATCATGAACTTGACCAATACAAAAATTGATAGCCCGCGGATTGAGATTATTTTATTTTTGCACCCGTGATCTTTAAGCATTATTGTAGTGGTGGATAGCGAAATCCCTAGAGATTAATACTATTATTTATTTAGTTACTAATAAAAACTCATATGTATAAAATAATTTCATTTGATAGATTGAAAAAGAGGCATTCCTATGCATTTTGGTTGGTGTAATATGAAAGATAGAATGCATATAATTGCACCAATCGTGCTTTCCACCATCGATTGGCCTTAAAATCTCAACGATTATTGAGAAGATGTTGTTGACCGGTGGATAAATTTATCATATTCCTGCGACTCTTTTCGTATTTCTTACATAGTAAAAAATGTTTACTTATATATTATTTTTTAGAATAATTAGTTAATTTTTATTGTTTTTTAATAACTCGATATCCGACTCACTAGACTAACTAATATGGGTGGGAGTCGAATCTCAAACCAAGTACCTCGATGAGGGCCTCAATGGTCAGGTGACTACCACTGGCACTAACTCAGAGCTAGTTAATTATTACTTACCCTTTTCTTTTGGCTTTGTAGCTGGTAATCCATCAAACGAATCTAGTTGGAGTTACAAATTCGAAATTCTGATTTCTTGAATTTAGATTGCGTGGAGGAAAAAAAAAATAAAAGGATAAAATTAATGGAACTAACGATTCAAATTTAAATTTTTTTCGTTTACTTTTTTCCTCCATAAATCCATTCTTAAATCTTTAATCAAAATACAATTCAGGGCTTTAAAAAAAAAAAAGTAAGATGAAACTATGAATAATCACTTTTTTAAAAAATAACATTTTCTTGTGCGAATTTAATAAATTG